>VYXD01016600.1:101208-137720 GCA_013397195.1 Hylia prasina | reverse complement strand
TTTTTTTTTTTTTTTCCCCTTTAAATTAATTAAACCTCGGAAGCGAGCCTGGGCTCGAGTAGGAGGGCGCTAACACTAGACGGAGCTGAATTTCAAATTACGTAACAGCTTAGGCAGCCATTACCGACCGGTTGTACGGTACTCTCGAGCAGGAAAACTTAAACCATGAAGAATATGGTACGTGGAATGGGAGGATTTATAGTTTGCTTTTAAGGAGGGAGACGGCGTTTGCTTGTGCAGACGGGAGTGAATGTTTCCGGGGTTGGGAATTACAAGCAAGCTTGAGTCGTCCGTGCAAGTCCGGGCGCTACCGCCGGGTCGCAACACGGGGCAGATGCTGGATGTCTTTGCGCAGAGGAAGGTTCTGGAAGCGGCGACTGGGGCTGGCGCGCGGCCGGGCAAGGTGGTGGAAGCTGCGGTAACAGCGCATGGCGGACAGCGCGTTCTTGAGCCTGTGGCCATGGCTGTTAGCTGCGCTGCTGCTGAGGTGTCTTCGGAGGAGGGGGAGTCGGCGGGCCGGGGGCCCTCTTGGCCCCGGGTGGCGCGGAGCGGCCGAGGCGGCGCTGCGGGTAATGGCGGTGGCGAGGGGGAGGGGTAAAATGGCGGCCTGGCCGAGACTCGTGGCTGCGAGGAGCAGTGGGGATCGCTCTGGCAGAGCGGGCAGGGCGAGGGCCGGCTGTAGCCCTTTGGTATCCACGGGGGCGAGGAGGGGCGCCGGAGAGGACATAGTGCTGTGTGTGTAGGTGCATGCTAGAAGCAATTTGCAGCGCTGTCCCTGGAGGCGGCGGCTGCTCCCGGGCGCCATTTTCCCCGCCCGGCTCGGGGCCACGGTGTTCCCGCTGCCGCCACATGGCGGAGCCGGCGCGGCCGCTGCGTCCCGGCCGCCACAGGCGGCGGGCGTGCAGCCGCTGAGAGATGGCAGAGCCCTGGGATTCAGGGATCCCCCTCCCTCGTCTCCGTTAAACATTTTTGTTACCCGAATTCTTAATTCCGCAGTCAGCGTGGGTTGTGTGTGCGCACGTTACTCTACAGAATACACCTTTCCTTGCTCTGATGATTAATTCTTCAGTAAAGGCTATGCATTTGCTAGTCCTTTAAAGTTGCTTTAAGCGTTTGAAGGAGAGCTTGAAATACACACGGATGAAGATCCTACAGAGGTTGTAAAAATTACCTCTGGCCTTGGTTCCTGCCACGGAGCATACTGTGGAAATCTTGAAAGAGGTGTTACCTCCAGCTTTTGTATTGTGGCCCTTAGTAGGTTTGAGGCATCTGTGTCTTCACCAAAAGAGTATTTTCCTCAGGATTCTGAGGGATACTGGCATGATGATAGTTACTGTTGTACGTTTCACATCTTCAGCACAAATTTCAGATGGGCAGAGAACTCTCTGGACTCTGGTGGGAGATTAGTGTTAGGCTAACCAAAGCTTCTTGAAACTGGCTCTGCATCTAGAGATCGTCTGCGTGTTAGTGGAGCAGCATGTGTGTGCTGTTTACACACCGTGGTTTTCATTAAAGAGCTGGTAATGAGTTTTGTTATTGCTGTGTTCTGGCATGTATGGTGCCTAGATGTTGTTCTGGGTAGGGGATGACCCTAAATATACCTGTAAAATGCATTACTGTTCTGTTCAATGTCTGTTAGTTATGTGTAGTATATTTTTATCATTGTCACAGCTGATGGATTCCATTCTTCCCTTGTGTTCCATTTACAGGTTCATAGCTGTTTCCAGGGGTAAATGCTTCAGGGAAAAATCCTACCTGTTTACTAAATTTTCTTGATTCTCATTTTTTATAATAATCTTCATTACTAAATGCATAGCAATTGATTGTATAGGAAAAAGTGTCTTTTGTAGACCTGTGAAACTGTAAGCAAGTGGTCCCTAATTCTGAAGCAGCAGAACCGAAGGATTTTTTTTAATGTTGTTGCTTGGATTTTTTTCTTTGCCATCCTACTCAAAATTAATAAATAACAGTATGATATACAGTATTTTAAATACTGGTTTGGTATGCAGTCTTCTGTTGTTTGTTCCTTTTATGCAATGAGGTAGAAGGAAATTACTTAGAGCGTGTCTGCTGCTTTTAAACTTGCCTCATTTTGCTTGTCTATGCAAGGAGGAGACAGTAGTAGCTTTCTTTGTGGTCCTAGAAAAAAACCTAGATGCAGCAGCAGATTCCAAGTCTTTTCAAGAGAGACTTGGACTGATCAGTCTCAAATAGAGGATTTGGAGGAGAGAGGGGAGGAAGCTGACTTCTTGTCAGACTGCAGGATGTCAAGCTAGTAATACAGAGGTGTATTTGGAAAAAACCCTGGTTTGTTACTGCTTACAGTAATTGTCTTCTGTTACATGCATCTTGATCCAGGCCTGCCTTGGACATCCTCAGAAAACATGTTGGTCTACATGCAAATTGACTTAATACCTCTAAAAGCATATGTGCACTGAAGTATTTCGTTGTTTTCTTAGTCTCGTTGTTTTTCTAGTTTCCCTTTTAAATTTATCTTAATGCCAATTGCACAGTTAAATCATGTTGTGTTTGTCAATTACACCTACTGTTGCAATATTTGAGTTATATAAAATAACCACCACACTAAAGAATACACACAAACACCCAAGCAGATCTTCCTGATTTTTAAAGTTAGTTAACAGTATAAAGCTGAAGTGATTTGCTTTGAGTTCTCTTGTCCCTAGCAGAATGGTTGTCTTCAAAACAACATTCCAAAATTAAAAATTAGTGGGACTATGTTTCAGTGCATTTTTAATTGTTTGGCATGTAGTTTTCACGTGTATGAACTAGTGATACTTTTGTGTGTAGAAACTGGCATTTTAAAGGCCTGCTTTGTATAAAAAGTTACTATAAAAGTGTTTTGAACTGGTAGAAGTTGGAAGATTGTCTTGCTGCTTTAGTTTACCACTAAATACAAAAAAGTAAATGCAATACCTTACTACTGGGGTTTTTTGGGTTTGTTAGGGTTTGTTTTATGATGTGCTCGTCATTGCATAAGAGATCTCTGCTGAACAAGTAATAATTTCTCTGCAAGGAAATGTGTGGAAGTCTTACTGGAAGCATGATATTAGTGGATACGAATATGTGGTATTCACATTTCTGCTTTAAAGGGAATTATTTTAATACTGCTCCTGTTGAAAGTATATAGGTTTGTTGGTAATTCCAGTGGTGTGGGATCCCAGATTAATTTTACAGATGTTTGACTTGGTTTTTTTTTTAGTAATTATAGAGAAAATATGAATTGTTAACCTGTTACAGAACATTATTTTTTTTTTCTACTTATAATGCCTTGGGTGAATAGCATGGTAGTATTCATATAGAATGGTTTAATCCAGAATGGTTTTTAGAAATTAATGTTACCTGGGATAGAATCAGGCAGTATAAATTAATTCATTTTTTTTGTAATAAAAACAAATCCCAAAGTTCTTATTTCATTTTCTTTAAAAAGCATCTCATATGAGTCTTCAAGAGGAATATTCTGAAAGTCTTCAAGTGTGGTCCCTTGCTCTTGGTATCTAGAGGGAGAGACAGGAATAAAGATTAAAAAAAGTTTGTATTGTAAAAGTGGACCTGCAGAATTGCATAAATTGCTTAATTTCTTTAATGTGGGTAGAACCTTTAGAACAGCCAGGTCTCGTTCTGAAAATAAGTAGTACTAAAAGGGAAATCTTGGTTAGTGTCTGATTTGCTAATGCAGAAGAGGTGTTTCAAATTATAATAATGGTGTCTTTTTTTTCTGTGGCAGAGGGAAAAGGAGCAGTTCCGCAAACTGTTTATTGGTGGCTTAAGCTTTGAAACCACAGAAGAAAGCTTGAGGAGTTACTATGAGCAATGGGGAAAACTTACAGACTGTGTGGTAAGTTCAGCATACTAATACATAAGCAATGGCATGGAATGTGTAAGAACTTTAAATGGGGAGTGTGTTTTCTGGATAGCTTAGAAAAGGTGGAATATTTGATTTTAGTGGTACAATTGGTTGGTTTATACACAGTTCAGTCCATTGTAGCTGTGCACATGCTTTTCTCCTGGAAACTTGATAGAGTTAGGGAGCATTCACAATCTGTGTTCCGTTAAATTCTCCCAGATGATTTCTAACCACTGATTTCAGTAGTTGAACTTTGGTATCAGTGGCTGAAGTGCATTAGGAAATGCTTACACAGAGCACTGTTGCATCTGTGTAGTTGGTAACATTTGGCAAAAAGCTGGTGTTGTGGTAAGCAGTAAGCAGCCTCAATAAAGCTGGAAAAGGATGTCTTTCTCTGTGATGTTTCCATAGAGTCATTAAGGTTGGAAAAAATCATTTAGGTCATTGACTGTTAACGACAAGTTCTTCACTAAACCATGTCCATAAACACCACGTTTGTGTGTGTCGTTTAAATACTGACAAGGGTGGTGGCTCTGGTGGAAATTCTGTGCTGAATTGTGTTGGGAGTAGTAAATCATAACACAGATTTAAAATCTGTGGTCTTCATGATGCTTAAAAGAAACTACATATATGTTTTTTCTTTTGCAAAAACAAATATAAATGCACCTCACTGATGTAGCAGAATTTCTGAGTTAACTGAGTCTTGGAGGACCAACAGTGGTTTGAATTTCCTTGATCCCAAGCATTGTTAGTCATTAAATCAACAGAGTCTGCTGCTTTGCTAGAGTTGTGTTTTGAAATCAAATCAGGGAAAACATAAATAAGGCTTGCACTCTTACTCTAAATACTGTTAGCAAAAAGCTTAATATGAGACAGATATAAATAGTTTAAATGTTTGTATTGGTTTTAGGTAATGAGGGATCCTGCAAGCAAAAGATCAAGGGGGTTTGGTTTTGTAACATTCTCTTCCATGGCTGAAGTTGATGCAGCTATGGCTGCAAGACCTCACACGATTGATGGAAGGGTGGTTGAACCTAAGAGAGCTGTGGCTAGAGAGGTAAGTATGGCTTTGAAAGCAGATGCTTCTCCTGCTTTGAACAATACCTGTTTTGGTCAGACAGTTAGGCTTTGTTCTTGTTTGAAGTCACCTGGGTTTAAATTACCTGGTTAAAAGCCCATAGTTGGGGCACTATTTCCCACACTTCTGGTCATTTACATAAATGTCTATTATTACAGTGAGTTAGTATGTTATTCTGGTAGTGGAATCATGTCTGCAGGGGACACATCTGGGGTCTGAAAACTGTTGCAGCAAACGTGTTATGTTTATCTGTAATTATGCAAATTCCAAAGTAATTCTTCTCTGGAATAGCTTCTCTTACAAGCCTCAAATTCATAAACTCCTGTCAGTCTTCCTGATAATTCCAAGATCTTTTTGGGATATTTCTAAAAGGTACATAAAACAGAGAATGTAACAGGGAAACTTTCCCAGTGGTGATGTACAGAATCATCTGTGGACTTAGACTGGTTTTAGCCTCAGGCATACTTGATTTCCACTTCAGGGTACAAATTAGGGGTATGTGTACAGGAACAGGGTGAACCTGTACGCCAAGTAACTGTGGCACAGAAGTACTTGAGGAGCAAGGGTGGAATGTAAGGCAAGTTCCATTCACCACACAGGAGCTCTTGGGAGGGTTTACCAGATTAAAGTTGGACTGAGGTGTTTAATACATTTGGACTGATGAACTGGATTTGAATGAGCTGTCCCAAAGGTATAGGGAAATGGAAATCATAATCACTGCTACCCCTGTTAGCTATCCCAATTTTCTTTCCATTCTCTGCAGAATGCAGGGTTGGTAGCACTTGGAAAAAGGTAATTACAGCAGCATGTGTGTATACTGTTTAATGGGGTTAAAATGCAGAGCTGTGAATTTGCTGAGGTTGAAGGACCTTGATACAAGTGGAATGTGGGTTCACTGCTGTTGGGGAATTGGGCAGAAGAAGCTGATGCATCTTTGTTTAAACAATTACAAAACTGATGCTCTAACTTAAGTTATTAAATACTTGCAGTTCTTTCAAACTGTTGATCTGTGTCATTTTTCAGTGCTTTCAAGGCTTTGACATAAACGGGAGGAAAACTCTCCCAAGTAACCATGTTACTCAAAAGGCCCCCTAAATGAGTTTTCAAGGTCATGCCTCATAAAAGGACTGTACCTTAGTGCTTGAAAAATCCTAGTTTATCTGAATTCTATTCTTGAAATCCTGGTAAAATAGTGCTTTGTGAAATCGTGTTTCTTTGTGCTAATTTGGAAAGTTCTTTTAACAGGAATCCGGAAAACCTGGTGCTCATGTTACTGTGAAAAAATTATTTGTTGGTGGTATTAAAGAGGATACTGAAGAGCACCACCTTCGTGACTACTTTGAGGAATATGGAAAAATTGACACTATTGAAATCATTACTGACAGACAGTCTGGTAAAAAGAGAGGGTTTGGATTTGTTACATTTGATGACCATGATCCTGTGGATAAAATTGTGTGTAAGTGATTTCACTCTTCCCTTGGATCGTATTAATTCTTGCAGCCTTGGTGGTTGTGTAAAGCTAAACTTAGAGATAATGGGATTAGTTACATGCCTGTATGTTTGCTACATCCTAGCTCGCTGAATTGTGTGGGACCCCGTATTTCAAATAAGTACTGTCATCCTTGTTCAAAAATCATATGGTATTTCATGTTCTTGTATATGATTCAGAATGTATTTGGGTTGGAAGTCTGATATTCTGACTTGTCGCCAGTTAAACGCTCATAGCCTCTTACTTGATATGGTTACAGTGCAGAAGTACCACACCATCAATGGCCACAATGCAGAAGTAAGGAAAGCACTCTCTAGACAGGAAATGCAGGAGGTTCAAAATTCTAGGAGTGGGAGAGGAGGTATGTACAAGTAATGGTTAATAGTTTGTGGTTGATGTTTGTTTTCACTTTTCACAATCTCACTACTTACAAATGTTAAACTGACACAGGGAACTTTGGTTTTGGTGATGCTCGTGGAGGTGGTGGCAACTTCGGTCCAGGACCTGGCAGCAATTTCAGAGGGGGAGCCGGTAAGACAGGCATGTTTGTAGCATTTACATTTTTTACCTTATTAATACTGTCTGTCTGGTTCTGCATAATTTGTATGCTGTGGCACTGTTTAATTTAAAAGCAGCTGTAACAGGTGGGAGAATTTTTGGGAAAAGTAGTTTGCAGGTGAAGTTGTGTGGGGTTTTTTGTGTGTGTGTGTGTGTGTGTGTGTGTGTGTTTTTTGTTTGTTTTGGTTGTGGTCTTTGGTTGGTTGTTTCTTAGCTTTTATTGAAAGCCAAAAGTAACCTAAACTTAATTATTTGCTAAAAAGGTCAGATGTCTATGCAGTGCTTGCTTGACCTTTTAAAACTGGATGCTTCACTTTTATTTTTCTGAAGTTAATTGTATGTGTTCTTAATTGATAATTTCTGAGATTTAGTGCTTAAGGTCATAAGGGTTTGAGAATTTGACTAGTTTGCTACAGGTAAATTGAAATCCTTTGGGGTTTTTTCTCCCAATAGATGGGTATGGAAGTGGCCGTGGATTTGGCGATGGATATAATGGATATGGCGGAGGACCTGGAGGTTAGTTTGCTGTTGTGCTGGTGATTTATTTTTCTGTCATTAAGAAACACTTCCATGTTTACGTCCATATGTATAAAATTTATTTGAATTACCTGAGACTTTTTTTTTGCTTTGGGAAGTGTATATGGTTGTTGGCTTATGTCAGATTTCCATATGGCAAATTGTATGGTTATTTCTTGGACAGCCGTTCTTTTCTTTAGGGTAGGAGTGGGTCTTAAATTTCCTGGAAAATGAAGATTTTAATTAAACCTTCAGTTGACATCTTCAGGCAGTCTAACTTGGTGGGGTTTGGTCATGGTTCAGTTAGGGTGGGAGTTGGTATGTGCTTCAAAAAATATTTTTCACTACCTTTGTCTTTCTCTTTGTTCTTCTGAACAGAAAAATAACCTTTCGTGTATAATTTGACTGTATTGGAAAGTTCATTTAAAAAGATGTGTTCTCACAGGTGGCAACTTTGGTGGCAGTCCTGGTTATGGAGGAGGAAGAGGAGGCTATGGTGGAGGAGGACCTGGATATGGCAACCAGGGTGGGGGCTATGGAGGTGGTTATGACAACTATGGAGGAGGTAACATTAAGGCTTAAAATGTTCAAGCATTTCAGTTACAAATTACTGCAAGTCATTTGTGGCTGGGGGGAGGGGTGTTTGTGTGTGTTGTGTAAGGAAGCTGTTGTTTCTCAAGTACTATGAAATAGAATGAAAACACTGTTTGGTGCATGCACTGCTGGAATACATGTGCAATTTTGTACTTAATTTAAAATTTTTATAATGGGGTCTTTTTGAGTATTGTATTCATTTTAGCTCATCCAGGTATTTCTCTACTTTTGTGATACAGGCAATTATGGAAGTGGAAACTACAATGATTTTGGCAATTACAACCAACAACCTTCAAATTATGGTCCGATGAAGAGTGGAAATTTTGGTGGCAGCAGGAACATGGGAGGACCATATGGTGGAGGTATTGTATATGTCCTGTATATTTCCTTGTAGCTGGAGTGGGTGGACTTCTAGGAATTAGGGGGAAATACAAGAGAAGGTAAGACATGGGGTGACTGTTTTGAACTAAAAAAATGGTAAACTGAGATTAGATATTAGGAAAAAATTTACTGTGAGAATGGTGAGGCGCTGGAGGAAGTTGCTCAGTGGTGGTGTGAGTGCCCCATTGCTAGCAGTGTTCAAGGCAGGGTTAGATGGGGCTGTCAGCATCCTGGTCTAGTGACAGGTGACCCTGCCCATGGCAGACGGGTTGGAACGAGATGACCTTGAAAGGTGTCTTCCAACCCAGGTCATTCTGTATGATCCCAAGATGGATATGTAGAAATTACATAACTCCTTACGATAAGGATAACATCTGCAATAGATGGGCTGCAGTGCCTGTGTTCTTTCTGCAAGTTCTTGAGACTGTAAAGCTTGTCTCAGGGAAAATGATTTTTATTATTTTGAAACAGATAAAATGTGCTGGCTTTTTCCACAGTGTTTTGCTATTTTATGTTTCAAGATTCTATTTCATGTTCTTTGCTGTCCGCTCACACTATTTGTGGAGAGTCTAGTTATTAATTTCAAGCATATTTGCTGTGATTTCTTTTTATCCTCCCCTTGTGTCTTTTTTTCTGATGCTTCCTGCCTTTTGTTGTCTAAATGTTACTTAATATGGAATATTGGGCTTGTGAAATGGCAACTGAAACATGAAGCCCTTTCTTCTAAAGTTTAGCCTGCGAGCAAATTCAGCCCTCACAGGCTCAAGACAGCACAGTGCATCAAATTACACGTGACACTGTTGAATTTTTTAAGATTCCAGCATGTAGTTGCCTCCTATGGCAGTCTTTGGAGGTTCTTTAGAGGGAGACAATGAAATGTTAGACGTCTTTGATATATATGCTGTCACTGGAAGTAAAGCAAATGTTATTCTTCATTTAGTCAAGCTTTGACTGATTGTTTCAGTCAAAAACTTTCCTAGATTAAGAAATGAACTGATGGCACCTTTCCATTTCTTGTTCTGCAACTGCAGGAAACTATGGTCCAGGGGGCAGTGGAGGAAGTGGTGGATATGGAGGGAGGAGCCGTTACTGAGTTTATTCAAGCATGCCATGGGTAAGTATGTTTTTAAGTGTTAAAATTGCAGTGATTCTTGAGAGTAGCTGCAGGAGTTAAAAGCTTTTTAGGATATTATCTTTCCTTTAAAAAATGGTTAGATGAATAATTTCATAACCTATTTTTTTACTCTTTACTTCTGTTGAAACAGGCTTCACTGTATAAATAGGAGAGGATGAGAGCCCAGAGGTAACAGAACAGCTTCAGGTTATCGAAATAACAATGTTAAGGAAACACTTATCTCAGTCATGCATAAATATGCAGTGATATGGCAGAAGACACCAGAGCAGATGCAGAGAGCCATTTTGTGAATGGATTTGGATTATTTAATAACATTACCTTACTGTGGAGGAAGGATTGTAAAAATGCCTTTGAGACAGTTTCTTAGCTTTTTAATTGTTGTTTCTTTCTAGTGGTCTTTGTAAGTGTAGAAGCATTCCTTTGATAATGTTAAATTTGTAAGTTTCAGGTGACATGTGAAACCTTTTTTAAGATTTTTCTCAAAGTTTTGAAAAGCTTTTAGCCAGGATCATGGTGTAATAAGACATAACGTTTTCCTTTTAAAAATTTAAGTGCGTGTGTAGAGTTAAGAAGCTGTTGTACATTTATGATTTTAATAAAATAATTCTAAAGGAAATATTGTGTAATTTTAGATTTTTTTTTTAATACTGTAAAATAAGGCAAGGAGTGGGTAGTATAAGGTCCCACATAATACAAAGCTATTGTTGTACGTGTAAAATTTAATGCTGGTGAGAAAAAGTATGTTGTCTGTAAATTACCAGGTTTAAAATATGTAGGTAACTTAAGGGGTATCTCTGCAAGGAGAAACACCTTTTTAGATTTTTTAGATGCTGCTTCTTCAATGGCAAGGAAAGGAAAAACCCCCAGCAAGGTACTCTTCCAGGGACGCAGGTCTAGTACAAGAGAACTCTTGAAAACATCACTAAAAGTTCAGCCAGTCTTAAAAAGCTGTGCTGTATCTCTGCAAAGCTTTAACTACGGTAGATTGTTTATAAGGATGGCAACGAAGGCTGAGGGTGTAGAGCAAAATAGTTCTAAGCTTCAGTTAAACTTCTTTAGGTAAGATCTTATTTACTTTTCCTTTCTTAATGTTTCAAAACCAAGAAACTAATAATGTATGACAGTATTCTTTCAGTATAGTGATTATCATTATGTAGTTTAACATAGCAATGAATTGAGTTAACAATTACAAATTGAAAAGAAACTTGTGAATCCTGTTTTCTTGTATTATTAAATTTTTTTACAAAAAAAATTGTTAATTTCAGCTACTTAACATATTTTTTTCCTACTGGAATCTAGCTATGATATGAACCCTGGACAAGCATAGACTGCTGCCACTGTACACTGCTACAGTTGAACAAATGAGACCTGCAAGTGTCCATTAGTAAAGCTTTGCAAGGGTTCCATCCCTGGTGTTGGTAGTTAAAATGGTAGGTCACAAGTTAATTAAATCATACAACTTTATTTTTGCATCCTGCAACATTTTCTTTTTTCTTGGGAGTCTATGCATTATGGTGGTTGCAAGGTAATGCAATGAAGGTAGTTCTGTGCTGTTGAAAATGAACTATGTTGTTACGTGTCTTGTCTGCTGTAATCTATTCTATATAACACATTTCATCCTGAAGGTTCCCAAGTAACTGTAGCGTGTTTACGTGTAAGGAAAAATTGCACCACAGAATACATCTGCCTCTGTGAAGGAATGTGTCGTCCATTCTTTTAACAACTGCATAAGCAGTTCTTTAGGAGGGAAAGTGAAACCTTCAAATGAAACTGCAGGTGGTATTTCATAAGTGTACGATGTATCGATGTAAATTGGAATTTGGCTAGAATGTTGAGGTTTCCACCATTTTTTATAGTTCTTGCAGCTAACAAACCTTAGTGCCAAATTTAGTCAGCCTTACTCTCACTGCATTGAATGTTTGCACCTCAAATTGATGGAAATTTATCAAGTAATGAACGAGTTACTCAGAGTAAGGGTGGCATACTCTACTAGATTTGGTTTTTAAATAAAAATCAACAAAACCTATCCAAAAAAAGGCAACCAAAAATGCCTTCATTTCAAAGTTGATTGCCTCTAAAAGGCTACCCATTGAAGAACGTGGACTCAGCTAACAAAAGTCCTGTTCCTTTTGTGTTAGACACACCAGTGAACTGCTTATACTTTTTTTTTAAAAATGGCTGAAGTTCCCCTATTGGTAATTTGGTTTAGACATATGTGATAAACATCTTCAGATACACTTTTTTTTTCTTTGGCAGGAAGGTGCCATGCTGCAGGTAACTAATGAAGAAGTGGTCAACCACAGAAACGCTTCAAGAAATAAGAAATTCTGTATCATCAGAAAATAGTTGTTTTTGCTGCCTTCATTAAAAATCTAGAGGTTAAATGAATACTGATAAAACATCACAATTAGTACAGCTCCCTGTAATGATGGGTTTTTTAAATTACAGTAATGTCTTGTAAACATTTCGAATAAAATTCAGATTCGTTAGGAGAAACAAATCACTAATGTTAAAATAGCAAACATTCTGTGAGTAGAAAGTTTAACTACATATATTTATAACTTTCATAGCTTTAAAATAAAGTATTTTTATACCAAAGTAGTTCTAGTGTAATGCTTAATAAAAACTTAGTGCGTATCTAACATTAAATAATGTTTATGTTTAGACCCTTTCATGATTTGAAACATTCCATTTTGAGGGGAATTTAAAACAGAATCAGTTTGACAAGTGTGTTCATGGATCTGGTTTCTCTGACCATGGGCATCTGTTCCCTTTTGGGAGAAACAGTGCTGCAAATTTTAAGTGCTGATGTCTTTGCTGTTCGACACAAGTGCTTAAAAGTAGCTTTTTTGGCTGTGTTTTACATTACCTAATACTTTCTGTTAATGAAACTACGACCTAAGTCAGTTTGTCAGATTGCAGTAGGACTAGAGCTTTTTCACTTCTAAAGAGCTTTTAGTGTGAAGACAGACAGACTGACTGGAATGTAGAGTTCCTGCTGTACAAAACTGTATTAACCATAGCTGCATCTGGGGGCGGAAGAAAAACAACAAAACAAAAAATGCCAAACAAACCAAATCCACTAAAACACCAAGTGTGAACTTGGGAAAGCTTCAGTTGGGAGTGTATTCTAAAGGAAGTTGTCTTGAGGTTATACTGTTTTAACCACGTACCTTTGTGCATGGTTTATTCAAAACTTGAAATTTATATGCTTTGGCAGAATCTTTAACCTTTATAATACTGTTTAAGGATTCACATACAGTTTTTTCCTGCTTCTTAAGTTGAACTTTGAAATACTTGCGTAGGTAACCGGTGGGGCTGCAATGGAAGCAGAAACTGAAGATGCACATATCTGCTTTACTTTCTTCTTTCCAGCAGAATGACCAGATCATAAGGAATTTGCCGCCTTTCCTATAACTTAGATGTAGTTGATGGAAGTTTTTTTCTTTACAGTTGCCAAGTCCACATTCATATACCATTTTAAAAACTAACAAAACTACTTCAAAGGGCAGTAATTTTTTTTTCTGTTTAAATACTATTTCAGTAGTTTAGCAACAAGGTTTAAAATTTACTTGAATTGAATGTTTTCCATGGTGAGGATGTTCTCATTTTGATCTCTTGGCAGTGGGGGAAGGGAGCGTACAGGGGGACAGCGCTGCAAGAATGAAGTTAGTGAATATTTAAAGTCTTGAAAACCTGGTGTATTTAAGTTCCCTGATGTGCTCCTGTTGAACTTCCATGACATTTATCTTGGTATGGTCATAAAAGTTAAGGGACATGACAGTCGTCAGTGTTCACCAGTGAATGTGGTGAGAGAAGTCACAGTTTCGAATCAACCTGATACTGGAATTTAGTAACTTCTAATAAAAGCAGTACTGTGTGGTCAATTACTGGTCATCAATTTGTAGACAATGGATTCTTTCTGTCAAGTGTGAATTTGTCACTACAGGCTACGTCTTCTGAGCAAGTGTAACATTTCAGTGTTTCCAGGTACTAACAGCTGAGCAGCCAGGTTGTCAGTACTATGTCCAGCTTTCCCCCAGCGAACACTTTGTGCAGCAAATTGAGGGAAGAAAAAAACAACATAACTTGTTGATAACTGGTATGTAAGCCAAAGAACACCCAAAAATAGACTGACTTGTATTTATAAAGTGGTGGCGAAAAGAGGTCAGTATTAGGGTTCTGGCCACTCAGACTTTGTGTTATTTGCAATGAAGGTTGAATTTTATTCTCTTCTGTTGTGCTGCAGGTGCTAAAAAACATTCAAGAAAATGTGAACAGGTTGCTGTTAATACTGTAAAATGAACAGGACTTAAACTTTGTTATCTGTAGAAAAGACTGTATTCTTTTAATTTGATGGTGAATGTACATGATTTCTTGTATCACTTCTGGGTGAAGAAAAGCCAAGCCACAGAAATGCATCTGAGTTTTCAAACAGTTGTCAGCTGAGTTTGTTTTGACAGCTTTACCTCATTGGTAGAGGATAATTTGCTGGGAACATACTGGGGCTGTGCGTTCCCTGTAGGTTTAGTGTTCCAGTTGGTTTTTGAAGCAGTGTGTGATGCAAGTGAAACCCTATAGTAGTGCTGTTACTTCTTTTTCCACGTAAAGGGAGATGGCTGTTTGTCTCCTGCCATGTTTATTCAGCCATGCCATTCAGTGTGTCTAGGAATGCATAGGAGTGTTACATGGAAGGGTTTGCCTGGGTAGTAATGATCCATTTTGCCAGAAGCACTGTTCCTTTTAACAGTCATGTTCTTGCTTTGCAGCTACTGTAAGTTTGTGTTGCACAGAAATTTTGTCAGGAGTTACTCCAGTTAATGGAGCAAGAAGTGGTTTGTTTACCAGCAGTAAAATTAACAGTGTATAAATACCTATGTGACTTGCCTGCAGAATGCTATGAACATACAAGGTCAGCAGTGTTTGGGCACCTCAGTGAAACTAGCTTGTGTGGCCTCCCGTGCTGCTTCACTGTACGAAAAAGGATGACTGGGAGAAGTCCTAGAAAACTGCTGTTAGCAGCACTCTTCTCTCCCCTCTTTGGTTCATTTTGGGGCATTCTTGTATGAAAATGGGTGGCTGATGATGGACTTCACGGGGTTCTAGTAGCTGTGCAGCAGGTGTCAAGTTGCAGTACGTTGAGGTACACTAATAAGACTTGACCTGGTCACATCTGCCATCTCTATTTGGTTTACTTAATAAACAGTTTTGCACTACACCCTGGTGTCCAGTGTCCTGTTGCCTCATTTATAGGTCTCTGCCATTTCTATCCTCAAGATTCTTGTTAGAATTGTACTTCTTGACTCCCAGAGGATGAACTAAAGTCTGTATGTTTCAGGACAAAGATTGACAAGTTGATACTCAGAAGTGCCTTGTCCTTTCCTCATTAAAGTTTGTTCTTCTGGTTCCCCCATCTAAACCTAGATTGTAAGCTCTTGAGCAGGAACATCCTTAGCTTGTAAAATTTGGCGTGAAAAGCCAAAACTATTGAATAAAATGTAAAACACGATTTCAAAGCTGCACTTCAGTGCAGTACTGGTCATTCTAAGCATGTGTAGTGTTTAACAGAATGCTGTGTTTGTTCTGGGAGCACTTGTTTGCAGGAAGCCTCTATGGAACTGTCCAGACTTAGAGGTCAAAAAACATGCAAGGGGGGCTGCACTTTGGTGGAGTACTTGGCTTGCATTTGTTGCTGATGGGTATTTCTCCAGAACAAGTGTGAGTCTTGGAGCAGCCAGCAGGTAATGCTCCACGGTACATGTTGCTGCCATCAGTAATGGGAATACAGTATGTGTGCACGGTGATGGCCCCACCACCCTGTGTTTTTACTTAATCTGACCACTTAACCTCTTGCAGATAAGCTCTTATTAACAAAAATGCAGTTTACTACTGAAGTGTTAAAAGACTACATAAAAGTTTTGCCATGGGAACAGTATTTTAATGATCACTCCCGCTTCGGTATTTCTAGGTTTTGTTGCTGTTGTCAACAGCTGTGTTCACAAGCATCAGTTTAGTGGTTTCCTAGATATATTTTAAAAGTGTTTTCAGTCTAACTTCAGAAACTTGTGTTTCAATAGAGTAGTAGGAAGGTAGGATGCAGCTGTAATGGCTTTATCACATCTGGCTCCGGAGTAGGTTTGATACCGCATCATGTCTTCATGCAGTAAAAGCTCCAGGTTTGTACGCTTGGGATTTTGATTTTGTGAAAATCTTGATCTGTCAATAATAAAGCCAAGACAGACTTCAGTCAGATGTTACCTACATTTTATAATCCTTTCAGTAACAACTTTGATCAGTCCTGTTTACTTGAAAAGCTCAACTTTGTAATGTCCCTGTTCTGGTATAGAGGTTGCAAATACAGTCTAATACCAGTACTTAGTGTATTAAAAGCATCAGGCTGTCTAGCCTAACCACCCATCACTTGAGACATTAAACTATAAAGCATAGTCGAGACCAGGCACTATTTGGGAAATTTTGTTTGGTGTGGAATTTTTTTTTTTCTGTATGTGTGTATGTATGTTTGGTATTTTTCTTTAAACACAGACTAGTTGCAGAAAGGGAAGATGCTTCAACAGCTTTTAGGTGAAAGGTGAGTGTCTACTCCAGCTAAAAACAGGACATTGGTCTGAAGTCTGCCTATGGTTTTGTCCTGGGGGGAGGTAGCTTATGGTTTGGAAAACTCTACATCCAGGCATAACGCTCATTGTATTGTCAGCACTGTTGCAGTCCACCCAAAATTGGTATTTTGTTTCTGTAGGGTTAGAGTTGCTGGTTGGGTTCCGTGGAACTGAGGTTCATACATCACCTTGTTAAAGAAATACAGTTACTGGGCAATAATCACAGTTGAATTAGCTCAGGGCTGTTCATAATCCTTTACAATCTGCAAATTTACAGGTAGTAGAATGGGATTGGGGCTGATGTCTTAAATTGGTCAGTTGGAGTAAGCTGCTTTCCATTAGGATTGTGTTCAGAAAGGGTTACAGTATGCTTTTTTTTTGGCATGTGCCAAAATTTTACCGTGTACCTGCTTCCCAGTTGAGTATACGCAATACTCCATTAGCAGCTGGCCTTAGAAAAATCACAAACCTCACCTGCTACTGCTACTGAAGGACTGGGCACCAGAAGGTTCAGGCTTTTTTTTTTTCCCCCCTCCCCTTATGAGGCCCTAAAGCAGAAATACTTGGCTTTCTGGATTTCTCAGTTACGAGTCTAGTCTAGTAGCTATCAGAGATCAAGCACATGAGCAGTAAAGTAGGTTTAAAGACCTCATCCTGCAAAGGGTAAGTGCATGGATTTTAAAATATTTACTATGTCATTTTAATTGATTCTGATCATGCTGACTGGAACATGTACTTCTTTCTTCTACAACTAGAAATAAAGTTCACAATTCATCATATGTATCTGATAACCTATTGCATGTTTTGGTTGAATTTTGTGGTCTAGCCAGTAGACAAATCCCATGTGAATACTAGTTGGGAGAGAGGTGTCTCACACTGATGCTTAACCAACAGCAAGAAGTTGCATGGTCTCAGTAATGAGACTTTCTGCTGTGAATTTACACTTACCAGCTTGAGGCTGTGGTGAAACCAATAAAGAAACATACACACAATTATTTAAAGAAATATTTTAATAGAAAATGCTGAGAAAATTGTTCAAACAGGCTGATTTCATTATTGATAGTTCAGTGCACTTGGCACTATCTTAGGGCTCCCTTTTTAGAAAATGCCACTTGATAGTACCAGTTTTGTTACAGATAAATGCAAGCAGCCAATGGGACTTCCATGGTTGTGGCAGTTTGTTTCTTCAGTAGGTATAATTTGGCATTTAAGCTTGTATGTGTAGCTCTTACATGTTTGGTACAAGCGTTTTTTTTAACATACCTGAATGTAAATTTGCTCCATTGTCATCATGCCATGACCAATGGGAACTTTATTTCAATACCAGTTTTATGTGTTTTGGTTATAAAATGAACAAGAAGTATTTGTTATGCAGACATTAATACTCGTAGTTATTTTCATAATATACCTCAACATTCCTTCCTTATCTACAGGCTTTTGAGGCCATCTCTTTTGCAGATCTTTTTCAGGCTGTAAAACAGTAAAGGATAGGATGTTTTAAGTATGTGAGTGAATAAAACTTTTTAATAGCACAAATAAATGTCAAAAAAATCTCTTCATTTGGAGCACTATCAGAGTGTAACCTCATAATTTGGTGTATAGATAAATAGTAATTCAATTTAATTTAAAGACTAGGTAAAATATATTTTGAAAAATTAAATCTGGAACATTAAAGACACTTAAAAAATACCAGTTAAAAAAGCCACAGAGAAAACTCAAGTACTTCTTGAGGATGGTGTCAAAATGGGAGGAAAAGAGAAGGTACACAAGTAAATATCACAGTCACTAGGAAACAGAACAGGAACTCCTTCACCATTGGTCATTTTTGTGGAAGAAACTTGAGAATGATTCAGTTGCAGAGGATGAAGGTAAGACAGCATTGAATCAGACAATATTTTCCAGCATCTGTTTGCAGACTGAGTGTGTGAGTTGTAAAATTAAATGGCAGATTATCTTTGCTTGGAGTAATGGTGAAAGTGGTGAGAAAAAAATGCAGCGGCCTCTTGAGCTACTCTCCTCAAAGGAAAACTAGGAAAAGCAGAGCCATTCTGCATAAATGCAAAGCATGCAGTTACCTCTTGAGCCTATGTAAATCCACAGTGAATTTAAGTTGAACTAGAACTGTAATTTTTCTTTCAGTGCTAGAGAATAAAATAAGGTCATTCTCTGTATAGTCAAGTATTCAAGACTAAAACATTTTCTTGCATGTGTAACGTTGCTCTAAAGTTGACTTATCCCTCACTGATGTTTTCCCCTCTGCCCCCAGTACCAGTAACTAAATTCCTAGTTTTAACATAGATTTATAAAGCTACACTACACTGATGGTCTAGCTCCTTTGATTCTAACTAAAACTTAACATTTCCTCATCCAGAAGCCTCAGCTCATGGCCCTTCTAACAGATCACGGTTGGGTTTGCCAGACCCTTGAACATAGAGTGTTTCTCAAGCATAGTTGTTTCTGTTTGAACTGCTGTAATCACTGACCTTTAGTCTTCACACAAATATTCTTATCACCCTTTCAGACAAAATAAAAGTGATTTAGGTGATCTCCAATCATCTTACTTTTGTTTCTGCTCTTTTCTGTTATCTTGTTTCTGTTCAGATTTAGCCAAATGTTTGGGTATTATGAAAACACTACCATTGCTACTACAATGAATGACATATTGGCATGGGTTAACAGGTCTGCCCTGGTCATCCCTCAGTCTACTGAAAATGTCATGGTACAAGTTGTTTAATTTTTGCTTTATCTGGTTGATTGATTTGCTACACTGGGAGTGCTCCTTTTTAAGGCTCTCCTTTTGCGTTTGGAGATTACACACGTCTTCTTCCAAGTTAAGAATTGCATTCAGTTTGCGTTTTCGACATTTTTGGGCAGCTACTTTGTTTTTTCCTCTTCGTCTGATGTCACGTAGAAGTGATACCTGAGTTTCTGTCAGCTGGTTCTTTGCTAGCATGGTGTTGAAAGAGTCAACAGACATGCTCACAATTTCATCGACTGAAAATGGTATTCTCAGAGCTTTTGCACGACATTCATCTCTGCTCCGGTTAGTAGCAGCAGAATTATGGCACCTGTCCTTGACTTCGTTTGATTTCTTCATCCACATCTGTTGATGGTGCTCTGGAGTGGATGCTGCTTGACTTGGCAGCTGATTGTAAGTGTGATTACGAAGAAACTGCTGAAGAGTGGCTGCTGTAGAACACTGTGCATCGCCTGGATACTCCACGTGGCTGTGCTTAACGTCTTCTTGAGAGTGGCCACCAACAGCTCCTAAGCCATGTGAAGGAGCAGATTTAACACCACTGCTGTACCCAACAGAATCTTCACAGCAGGTTGAATAAGAGGTGGTGCTGTGATTTGAATTCAAAGATAGACCTGAATCTGAGCGAGGCTCTTCAAAGATCTGAGAAACTTCTGTAGGACCAAAGCTTTCCTCCAAAGCCAAAGACATGAGCTTAAATTCATCAAAATTATCATTGTGGGCTGTTAGATTTCTAAGGTCAGCAGCTGAAAACAGCCCTGTCAAATTTGACCCATGAAATAGTGATTCTGGATTTGTGATATCAGAGCTTGATAGAGGGAAAAACTCTTGTCTTTGTAAGTGTCTTGGTTTTGAATTTAATTGAGTGGGGTAGTCTGTTCTTAGTAGTATGGCATCAGGAGGACTGAAACTGTTCTGAAGTGTCTGGGTCAAATTTATATTGTGGTGTGACAATGATGGGTCTTGGGCTCTACTAAAAGTAGCAACTTGTGTATCTTCCAGGAAGTTCACCTAAAAGATGAAGGGGGGGAGAAAATGAGATATTTCATAAAATGAATGCTTCTACATCCCTCACCTACACAGTCACGATCAATTTGTTTTTTAATATTCCACTACTTGGTTCTATTAAAGCCAAATTTTTGTATGTTAAACTCTTCTTCTTACCTGTTTGGAATAGTCTTTCCCATCTGTACAAAGCATAATCTCTGTATTGGCATATGGTAAAAGGAAGCAGGAAGGGTGCAGAAGTGACTGAAGGAATGAGAGAAGGACTTGCAAAGGACAGTGTGGGACTGATGAGGGTTGAGAGACAAAAATGGGACTATTGCCAAGTGTACAAACTGTGGCCTATGTGTTATGTCTGATCTGGTCTAAGACAAAAGTCCTCCTAGGAGGAGTGATCATGACCCTTCCCTGGTAGTGGTGGTGATGATTCAAGGGTGAGCTGGTTCAAGGTTCTAAACTGTTAGAAAACAAACTTTTTAAAGAAGATAAATAGCTCATCTGCAGAAGTTAACCAATGAGGACAGTGGTGAAGAAAAGAGAAGACGGGAACATTAAACTGTGCTGTTGCAGTCTCACTACTTACTTCACAGTTTATGAAGTTTTCAGGGCTGTGAGGTGCCACATTTGGTTCCGTTCCATTTAACTGAGGTCTATTGCATCCAAAACTCAGCTGAACTGTTTTACTGATCAGTTTGGAGTTAACATCCCTCCCACCAAGTCACATCTTTTGTGGATGTCTTGACATTAAATTACTACTCAGGGGTTTTTTTTTACAAAACCAAAGCTGATACATGATGCCTGGGCCCTGATGTTCAAACAATAAACTGGACTGGTAATGCTGTAGTAGCACTCAGGCTCACCTTTTGTGGACCTGAGTTATAGTTGCTGGGTCTTAGAAGCACAAAACCACTGTCCAAGATTATGTTGGGTACTTGCTGACAAGCAGAGTAGTCATAAAATAGATAGATACAAAGTACTTAAGAATATAAATATATCAAGTAGGAAGTGTATAGGATTCTTCCATATTTGAGTATCCTTACTGTGTTTCAGGAAAGGACTTTCTGATTGCCATTCAGTGAACAGACTATGTAAAAAGCACTTTCCACAGGGAAGGAATGATGTACCGTAAGGACCAGAACATCTTGAGTTCTCTATTATGCTTACTGGGAGCTCAGGTAACAGAAGAAGGTCTTGCCTTATTTCTCCTAGGGAGTTACTTTGTACTAGACCACCTGCAAGTCTGCAAGATGGAGATGTTCTTTTCAACTAATCCCTTGGAAAGAATGATTCTTAGAAAGTCAAGCTATCAAAAAATCCCACTCACTGTAAAGACTTGATATTTGGCAGAAACATTCAATCCATATTCAACAGAGAGATCGTCACAAGATGGCAGTGCATTAATAATGTTAAGTAAAACATGCAATACATTACTGTGTATTTTAATAGCTGCATAAAGGCTACAGCCAAATTCCTTTCAAATTTTGAGAATGGAGAAAACGAAACTGATGAACTCCTACATCTCATTAGTGTGCAATCCATTTCCAGAGCTGAACAGAAAAGGAGGCTAATTTATGGGCTAGAAGGTACTATCCAAGCTAGAGATTCCCAAAACCAGATAAGCATGAAGTGATATGGAAAATGCTAATGAAGATGATGCTGGGAAGCGTATGTAAGGTGGCCTTGAAGTATTGCACAAAAGGAATGTAGAGAGTAACTTCATGGTCAATAGCTGCAGCTATGAGCTGGAGGAGAAGAGGGAGACTTCAATTAAGACAACCACCATTTTTTTTGTGAAGATAGGCCCACAGAAAGTAAAATATAGTATCAGAGGGCCACAAGATTTAAAAAAACCCCAAACAAACCAAAGCACTAAATGGGTTTACTGCTAATGCTGACTGACCTGATTTGCAAGTGAAGATGACCTGCTGTTCTTGAGAGTAGTAACCCTGCAAGTACTTGACCCAATGCTTATGACAAATGTAATCTTTCACCACAAATGCCCAATAGCTGCTACTGTGTGCTCTAGAGAAACACACCAAGAGCTGCTGCATAAATACAAACTGGTATCAAGTTTAGGAAAGGCAACTATCAGTTGAACAAACTGAGTTGTCCAGTAGTTCCATCCAATTCTGAACGCCAGATCACAGTAAAGACACAGCTCTTACACCAGACAAGTTGCTGGGGAAAATTTTTCAAATAGAGGCAATGAGAGCTGCTGTAAAAGGTGAATAGTAGCATCTTTAGCAGTTTCAGGTAAGTTTTACTACATTGATTTGCTAATATATTTCCAGAGTGGGTGGGGTAGGCTGTGGTTATTTGATAAAACAGAGTAATTCCTGACGCTATTCCATTCTATTGGCAATACCTGTATTTTCTCATTTACCTCTAGCATGTTTTCCACCTGTGATGACAGAAGCTGTAAATAGCCCTCTAAGGAGAGAAGGGAATCTACATGGTTGCTGTTGCTCTGTGACAAAAGAAAGAGAAACACGGTGTAAAGCACAATTATTTTACATAAAAGGAGGTAAAAATTGAAGTCTGAGAGGAAACAGAGCACAGTGCAATGCTGCTGTTGAGCCCACCAACAAGTCTTCATCCTGATGGGAGATGACATGTTGCCAGAATGAGCAGAACAGCTCTATGGCCTGAGTATCCCTACTCTGCCTGCAACAGCAGAACAGGGCTCTCCTCCGAAGCTGTACCTCCTCACCACTGCAGAAAAATCAGGTATCCTTTCAAAGCCAAGCTCTCAGGGGAGTGGCAAACAGAGAGGCTGGCAAGACACCTGGATCAGATGTTCTCAGCTCTCACAAGTCTCAAGAAAATTGAGTGCCCTTTTCCTTGTAGCTCTTAGAGAGAACAAAACTGAGGAGTCCAGTGTCCTAAATGTAATTCTACATCTGAGCATCAAGCTTTACATAAATGGTGAGAGTAGTATAATTTAGCAACCATGCCTCTAGTGTTTGTAGGCAAAAACATCCTTTTCCACAAGCACATATTCACAATGGAGTAAACAAACCCAAATTAAAAAAATTATTAGTTGCAAGTGTTTCCTGTAAATTTGTGAATATTTCAACTACTCAAAAAATAGTGGGGGATTGAGGGAAGTAGGCAATTTTCAAAAAGGTGTACAAGGGCATCATTCACAAAGCATTTTCTGAAGTGAGCATTCCTTTCCTACCCTGGCAAGGAACACTTCAAATAAAAAGAACAAACAAATTATTCCTTTCAAAACCTGTCACTACTATTTATCTTAGGGATAACTTCTATATCCTCCCTCACTTCCTCTTCAGTTTTCCCTTCTTCCCTCTTTTTCATCACTTACTTGATTTATGTCTTTCTCTTCTTGCAGTTCCAGCTGATCCTCTCCTCGAGGTGGACAGCAGCCATCCAAAGCTCCCTGACATGCTTTCAGGTCAACATCCTGGAGACACAAATAAAACGGTTCTATTACACAGCATGCTGTCAAAATTAGTCTTTAAAATGCATTTTTTTTCCTCCAGCGATGGCATTCCAAATAAAATATGCACTGAACAGGTCACGTGGATGAACTGAGTGTGTAGAGTTTGGGGGCAGAATAAGACCAATGTCAGTTCAGGGGGGCAGCCACCACCTCCTGTCTTGGTGCCCAGGCACTGAACCCATCAGCAGTAGAAATGGACACTGGAAGCAAATTCTTCTAAACCAGACAAAGAACCATGACGTGATTTTATGAAACGTTTAGACTATCAGTGTCATTTGGAGGTCATTTCACAAAACATATCCAAGCCAGAGATACTCAATGATGGAATCTTAAAATAGAAAATTATACATGGCCAGTTAGCAAAATCCCTTGCTTATCTGTATTGTAACAGCAACTCTTGTTTCCTGTCACTTCCATGTAGACATTACCTGTTTTCATTTATCCAAATGATGGAGTTTTTTTATCTATATTCATATCATCAGACTCCTTCATTGTTTACAGCTGGAGTATTGCTAAGTAAGAAGGAATCAGTGCTAATTCTGATTTTTTAAACATGTGTATTTATATTTAAAAATACTTTGACATTTCAGCTTTTACAGGGCAAGTCAGTGTTATTAAAATGTGAAACTCAGTGGAATGGCAGCCAGGAAACCACGTGGCCACACTGCATTAGTTCTAGATATTCCCAGCAAAATCCTGTGTCAGGAGCAGAAAAGTCTTCAACAGCAGCAAACATAATGAGATAGTGTTTGGTTCTAAAAAACTCAGCAAACAATTTACTTTACAAGTTTGTTATGAAAGCATAAACTACATAAAACCTGCAGTTGTAATAGTCATCAAAACATATAGAAGTTTTTAAATGGTTCCTTCATACAGGACACATTAAAAAGTTTACAAACAGGACTCTGGAGTAAAATTATATATAACCTTTAAACAAATGAATATTATTTTCAATTTTGTACATTCTATTTAAATATTTAAAAATATGAAAATGAATTTTACTTCAATTTTGTTTGTTGGCTTTCAATTTTTCTGTACTTCCTTTTCAAGACTGGAAAAGAACTTTAGCTTTATAAACAGCCATTTGTAAAAACAAATAGATCTACAGGCCACTCATTTGCTTCTCTGATGTAAGAGTGAAGAGTTTCCTTCAATGATGCCTAACACAGTTTCTACTCATTAGAAATTATATCCCAATACATTATGTCTTCTTTGTCAGCTGCATCTGGAAGTGATCAAATGATTTTTTATTGCCAAGTATGAGAAAACAAATTTACTTGCCTAAAAACATACATACACACATATAAAACAACAATAATAACAAAAGAAATCTAACCAACAGTTTTCTCTATGCAGTTAAACAGGAGAGGGCATTTACTACACAAGACACTGAGAACATGGTAAGTGGCTACTTGCAAACACTTAAACGAGTCCAGTGGAGCAGATCACAGGCATGAAGTTAGTCCCATACTTGTGTGCTTGCAACATCAGGGCTAGGCTTACATTTTACAGAGAACCAACCTAATACTTGTCCAATTAATGTGACCTGTTAATATTCTAATTAATAAAATCCATGATCATCAAAAGTCAATAAGAAGTCAAGGACAACTGCTATTAAAGACCTTAAGCAGCTCCTCTGGTGCCACGTGGCCTGGAAAGCTGCTGCTGTGACAGAGCATTGAGCTCCTGGATAACACAGCAAATTCATTACTCTGCTGGCTGCAGAAGAAGCAAGCGCAGGAAATAGTTAAAAATGTGATATCTATAGTGTGATGCCTCAAAAAACCAACTGCAAGCACTGGGTTTGTATACAGAAGGTATATGAGTCACAACTTGATTGTTCCTTTTAAATTTTCCAGGGGTATAAACCTACTCCCCTTCCAGGGAAAAGAAAAGCTTGGGGTAGTTTTGGGAAGAGCCCATGGTGTGTCCTACAGATCATTCAAAATCCCCACAGTTCAACTTTCTTACGGTAGAAATGTGACTGCAGATGATGCTGGTCTGCTAAAGTCTACAATGGAGATGGTCCTTCCCCAAACCACTGTGAGGACAACTAAATTTCTGATGTACCTGATGGGATATCTCCTTTCTGAAGGGAAACTAAATACTCCTGAAGCTCAGGAATTTTTACAGAAATTTGTAAAAACTGTCTTGTATTAATTTCCCCAAGATGTCAAAGATAACTGAATTTTCCAGTCTTTTCTCATCAATATGTAAAACTGTTGACTGCTAAGGAAATTGAATATATTTCTGACTAGAAATTTTAGAATTTATCTGGAGTCTGCATTCAGTTTTATGTATCTTTTAAGAAAAAAAGTATCTATTTTTTCTATTCAGCCATAGATGGTGTCATGGTACCCCATAGTTTCCAGGCTGAGAGCCACCAACTGCACTACAGGATCATGAACCATTTTGCCTAAAGGACTCTTGGCCTCTAAGCACAGAATAGAGGTCAGAATCTCCCTCTGATCTTTGCACAGAGCTGCTGCTGATGTGAAAGGAACAGAAGTGCCAGTGGGGAAGGGAGGGGAGCAGAGGCTCACATTTGCAGTCATGCCCATTCCCTGTAGCTTATCAAAGGCAGTGTGTCATCTCTCCTGAGTGAGCCTAATAATGCTGCACTCTGTGCCTCTGAAGATTAGTCTTACTAATACCATTTCTTCCTCCAGCAGACATTAAAATATACTCATGGCTGCTCACAGCAATTATTACTGCTATAAGTTTCCCGTCCTTCGAAAAAACCCCTTTTCACCACTACCAGAGCACTTCCTGAAGGTTCCTAGCCCCGTAGCCAGGTTTTCACAACAGTGGTGGTATAGATACAGCACATGTAAGAGATTTCACATCACAAATTTTCACCCATGGGATCATTTCAACGAAACCCTCTATACAGCAATCAACCAGAACTTTTTGCCTTGGTTTCTCTCTTTTGGCTTTTCACAAAAATTCCCTGGATTATGCTGATACAGGTTCATGCTCTTTATTACGCTTCACACCAGCTTGTTGGTGTTCCTCACTGAGGAAGAATGACTGAACAGTGCAGCTCAACAACAGAATGCTTCCTTCCATGCCTGTTGTATCATTTGGGACCAACTGCTGGACTACTGCTATGGGAAGAATAAGAGGGGTGTCTCCCCAAGAAACAGCCACACTGTGTTTTTCAATAAGGCATTTCATTAAAGACACCTTAATTCTACAGACTGGATGTACATCTAATGATAAAAGCTTTATTACAGAGTCTGGATATTAATCTAATGACAAGAAGGATTAGGTGTAGATACTGTTTACTCAGCACTGTGATGCCACATTCAGTGTTACTGTCCTTTCCGTCCTTATTTTGCAAAAAAGGTAACAGAAGAAAGAGCAATAGTACTAAGTTATACAGTAATACTACTAAGTGATACTTACAGTATTACTTAATAATAACAGTAATACTACTAAGCCCAAGAAATTGGGACAGCATGTGGTTGTCTCTGTGTAGAGAAAAAGACTTAACTCTTGCTGATTGTAGACTTAATAATACCACCAAACCCACCTACTGCAGCAGTCTTTTCATTTCTACCGCTGGAGGGTGTGGAAGTTCATGCCTCCAACAGTAGGCTGTTTCCAAATGGTAAACTGCAACCCTGCCTGAGGGCAACTTTTGATTTGCTTTTGGAAGAACTTCTGTGCAAGCACAGAGCCAGAGAGTTACACTAAAATTCTCATCATAAAATACTAATAAAAAAATAAAATCACAAGTTGCTGAAATTTTCATCTTGCTTCTGCCACTTACTTTTTTCAGTTGCATTAAAGAACGCAGTCTGAGACTGAGTATGATTTACCAAATTATCCACCAGCCTTGCATGGAGGTCTGGGCTCTAACTTTGCACCTGCCCTTTCCCTAAGGTACAGCTTACCACAGGTCAGCTAAAGGCTTCAGTTTGTCAGTCTTTGGAATATGAAAAATAGTAGTTTATGTCAAATCTGCTACTTAAGGAGGGCCAAGAATCAATGTGTGAGATAAAATATGGTTTTGTGGGTGGCCTGGCCTACACTTAATTGGAAGCACGCTGCCTGCTCCGGCAGGTTTCCAGAGTTTCTTACTCTACGTTAAAAATAGAGCCTTCAGTTTCCAATTAAGTAAATCAGAGTATTGATCTCAGCATGAGCCTCCCCTTGTTTCCTACACCCATGTCTTAACTGCTGTCCATAAAAGAATGTACAGGGAGCAGAACCTGTAATGACACCAAAATACAAAAAGGTGTACTGGGGTGTATTAGATGGGTGAAGAAGATCCCTCCGAAGGAGCAGCAGAAAGCATAATCAATCCGTTTTCAGCTACTGATCTGTGTGCAGGACTAAAACTACAACAACCCAGGGCTATGTTATAGATGAAGTGGTTAATTCATGCATTTATAAAATATATTCTGTAAAACCAGGGATACAGTTAAAATCTCAGGGACCAACAGGGATTGCAGCACATCCCGCTGGACTACCAAGGGCAGTACAAAGACATTAAAGTATGTGTACACAAGCGGGGATACTCAGTATCCAAACATAGTAACAACTAGCAAAAGGGGAAATCTCACTCCCTTAGTATATTGGTATATGTTACACACACGAAGGGACCGATGTCAAACTAAGAATATATTGAACATGAAGTAAAATCCAAACAAATAAAGCATATTTAACAGTCGCTTTTTCCAAGGGGGAGTTTGAAAATTCCACAGGGATAATGTCAGTTGCACCTCAAGACCGGGTGGAGAACAACAGCTACTCTCAACAATGGTGGTGGCCAACGACCCTCTCTTCACACCTACTGGACCGGACTGATAACGGGACAGAACCATCACCGAGTCGTCGGCCCCCACAATGGACTGCCCGGAAACTTAATCAATTTCATCAACTCTCCTGGAGAACCTTTTCTGCAGAGCGGAGACCGACTATCAACCACGATGAAACCTGTACACACTGAAAAGGACACCTTTGTTATACCCTGGCCCTAGCCCGGGGCTATCTAAGGGGTATAAAAATAGAACGGACAGACAGACAAATCGTGGGCAGAGGAGGCTGGCGAGAGAGACGTGTGCTTCTCTGCTCACCAGTGTTGACTCCCGGGCTCAACACTTTCCCATTTTGCTCGTGGTCTTTTTATCCTAAATTTCTGTAATCAATAAATCCTTTTTATACTAAATTCTAATTGGTGGCTCATCTATAACAGCTACAAGTGCACAGAAATACTTCAACTAGCTCTGGAGTAACAGAAAGGTCTTGCTGGAAGACAGCAGAGCAGACAGGGTGGCTTGCCTGGGTGCACAGACAGCACTGAGAGGCAGGGGGTACCTGCCCCTGGAAAGCTGTTTCACTG
The DNA here is from genome assembly GCA_013397195.1 of Hylia prasina. NCBI lineage: Eukaryota > Metazoa > Chordata > Aves > Passeriformes > Sylviidae > Hylia > Hylia prasina. The sequence goes on along the minus strand of VYXD01016600.1, from coordinate 108,911 downwards.
CAGTCAGACTCAGAGTTATCACTACGCATATCCCAGTGCTGGAGCAAAGGTACATGACCACAATTATTTGCAAAAGAACTTTTTTTTGGTGCTGGTTACTCATGTATCATGTTCATGTGCTATATTCTAATTACTCTACAATATGCTCTCTTATTTTAGTTGTTTTAAACGGCTCCATTGATGTCATTAACCTTTGAGGTGGTTTTCTACAAACTTTTGTCCCTTCTCCATTACTAACTGCACTTCTCTGTAGAACTGACCCTCTCCTTGTTACCAGTTGAAAAGATGAGGCACAGGCCTGGTGCTCTTTGCCACGTTTTGAATAATTAAGTAGCATTTCCAGAATAGAATCATAAAACAGTTTGTGTTGGAACGATCCTTTAAGTTTGTATAATACCAGCAAAAGTTAAGCAAAACAGCTTCTAGTAACATAACCAGTAGTTTCAGCTTACTACTTGGTAGGATTAAATACAATTAATAATTAAATGACGTATCTGATATCATTCAGCTTTAATTTTAGTGATCTTGCTCTTTGCCTGTGTACTTTAAATATGTGCTAACAATCTTACAAACTGATATCTACTTAATAGGTAAGGAAAAAAAAGAAAGAAAAATATTTCTTGCTGTTTCTCTATATTCATAATTAGCCCTAAAATATCCTGAGAACACCAGAACAGAGGAGTACTTTATTTTTTGAAATGTAGCCAGGGTTTAGGATGTGTGGAGGGTGGAATGGTGGATGGAAACACCAAATATCAAAGTAACTTCTATGTTATATATGGCTAGGCTTAAAAATGACAATAAACCATGTTAGCTAAGCAATGCAATTTAGCTAATCGAATGGTTCCTAGATGTGACTCCAAATGTGGCACCTGTCAAACATTTGTGACATTTATTTACTCCAAATCCTAACAATGCCATCTGGGCTGCAACCAAACGCTCCCTGTGAGAGCCCTCCTGTGTGCTGCAGTGAGATGATAGCACCTCCCCAACCACATGCATTTCAGGGCTTTAGACAGCATGGGCCAGCTGTGTCAGCTATTACAGAACACACATACTGTGTGCGCTCTGTTCCAACACAAAATTAACAACCAACCTACTCCCCAGATGGAGGCAGAGACAGGTACATGTTAAAGACACAGAGACCAATAGTGTTGCCATTGATTTCAATTAAAACATCAGTTTTCATGCTGAATATTAGCTCAATATCCTCCTCAAAATGAGCTTTTAAAATCACTTTTAACATATACACCAAACAGGTGCATAGTCCAGCCATTTGGTCCTGTGCAGATGTTGTACAGCAGAAACTGATTTCATTGTAATGACAGACAACATAGAGAATAGAAATTTTCAGTTCCCCTCGAAGTTGCTAAATGGAGCTTGAAGACTAACTAGCAAAATAGATAAAAGAATGCAAAAGTAGACACACAGGATGCTAAATACAGCTGGAACCAGTGGATAAACAGACAATGAGGAATATAGTGGCTTTTGTGGCAGAGCCATGTAACAAGAGCCAAGTAACAGCTCATCCCCTAAGGCAAGTTCAAGACAAGGTCATCTGTCACATTGGGGGCACTCAGTATGACCACCAGAGACCCCTTCAGACCCCCTCTAGTACCATAAAAGGGCTTCCAGTAAGAGGCACATGCATGCAAATCAGTTCTAGGTAAAGTTTACTAGCTAGGAAGTACACTGTAATGAATATGTATGGTCTTGATGGAATAAATACCTCGTGAAGTTTCACAGTACACCCGATCCTCTGGGTGTGTTCGGCACACTGAGAATAAAGAATGCCTGCTTTCTAATACTTCAAATTGTGTTTGAAAGTTTGTTTTCTAGCCAATTTCAGTATCAGTAAAGTATGCAATATACCTGAGAGTAAATGCGATGAGGATAATTAAATTTATTCAGTCGCTCTTTCAGACAAAGCATAGTAAAAAGAACCCAAACCAAACCCAAACCGTCTTTCTATGCCTCGAGTGCCCCAAGGTGCTTTCTTTTGTGGTCAGTGAACTACTTGACATCAGGGTTCTGTAAGACACCTCCCTCCCTTCGTGCTCTACCTTTATCATAGAGTGGTTGTACACCCTCATTGGTATAATGTAGTCAGTACTGAATAAAGACAAAATTACCCAGGGACCACCCTGGGTAAAACCAGATAAAACTTTGTCCACAATTCAGTTCCAGATGTCTTCCTTCTGAGCCCTCCCAGGCAAACATACTTTCTCAGGTATCCAACTCCCAGCTTTTCCAAGCTAGCAGCCTCTTTGCAACACCAAATGCCTGCCAACTCACAGCTCTGAATAGGGAGCACTGTTAAAAGTCAGAGTCTAAGAGTTCAGCTCCTCTAGGATTTGAGTATCTCCACCTTCCCTCTGACCCTCACCTGTAATTCCTCTTCTATTTTCCACATTTACCACACTCTAACTCTTCCTTCTTTATGCTTGATATTCCCCTCATCTACTCTCACATGCACTTTTCATGTACCCCCTGCGCTGGGAATACCTTGGCCAGTCTCCAGACGGCAGGAAAATGCTGCTGTAAGTCAGCCCTACACCACAACTCCAACTTCCTCTAACACCCTCTCTGAACACTCCTTTGACCAGGCTTTTTCAAACCCTTGCAAGACTAAGTTTCAGCTTCTTCTCTTATGCCATCTCTTTCTGAAACACCCTGAAGTCCTTCCCCCACCACCTTAAGGTGAGTTCTGGCTAACAGGTAAGGGCCATTCACAAGCAGGCACCCAGCCCATTTTGTCTAGTTCCAGATGTCTCTCCACAGCAATACTGCCATGTCCTACTGCTCAATGAATTCAAATGAAAAGAATAATTTGAACTATGTTCTGTAAGTTAAGCATGAAGCTTCAGTGGGAAGCTCTCAAATGGACTGGAGAAAAGCCTTTGGAGAAAAACCTCCAGAGAAAAGCCTACCTGGTTCCTGCTTAACTTTCACTTTTACCAAACTTTGACACTCACCAAGAAAAAAAAAATTCATAACTCAAATTATTTTCACTCAGTATAAATACTTCAAATGGTGTTCAAAGTCTGGCATGGATTCCCGCTATTCCAGTGCTTTAATACCATAAAACTGCCTTTGGTGGCATTCAAAGAACTGTGCTTGTATGAGGTTTCACATAACCTCACACTGCCCTTTCTAAAAAGTAACATGGAGACAACAGTACAAACAGTACAAATTATCCACTGTGCATCTTCTTCCTTAAATTTTGTAATTCATAACCAACAGCAATGTTATGCTGTTAATTATTAATTAGAGCAGGTGTTTAATCAAGTGCAGGAATTCAGCTCTTGGGAAGGGCCTCAAAGATCTGTTGAAAGAATGCAATATATCTACATATATCTATATATAGATATAACAAACCTACTTCACTTGGTTGGGAGCAGACACAACCTTTCTTCTCTGTCCCACCCCAAGCTGGAGATTGTTTCACATGGAGTGCAATGACCCAGCACAGCAACTCCTGCTCTCATTCAGGCACTGCCTCCTCTGCTGGCATGGGCAGCATCAGTGCCTGGGGTTCACGTGATTTGGAATGAACATTTTTACTGCAAGACTAACACAGAGAAAAAGCTGAAGAGCTACACAGTCCATTCTTGCTAATCTAAATATTTTCCCATGTATATTCTGTAAAAGATAAAGAAACCATGAGTTTTAAAACTTCCTTTCTTCAAATGTTTACATACATACATAAGCATATACTTGCACACATAGGAATATTGATATACAAAAAACAAAGGGAAAAGACGATTACTGAATCGAGTAGAGCAGTTCTGAACCCCTGCAAGACCTTCAGCTAAGACACTGCTGTGTGACAAACTTCTTGAGACTTTATTTGTTTGGGAACACTATGACCATACACATAGGACTGATGCCACATCTTGCAGCGTTGAGGCCTCCCATTTTCCCACAGTTTTAAGGTACTGTGGGGAAAATATGTCTCATTCATTTTTTATATGGACTTAAGGCTTAGTGTAAGAGCTTTCATTAGTGTTGTTGAGGCACTTGAATGTAACCCAAGTTATGTGCCTGTAGCATGGCTTCTCTCTTTTCCCCACCAAGGTAAGACCTGTACCCAATGTCAGCTACATGTCTTTCCCCCTGTCTCCCTGTCTTGGGTTATGGAACCAAAAATGTGTATTCTATTTTCATCTGCTGAAAGCAGTTGGGGAATTTTTTTTNTGTTTACTTGTCTTTTTGTATTATAAAAAAATACAAAAAAATATAAAAAAATACTATTACATTTGTATTTTTAATATTCCCAGTAAAAGAACTGTTATTCGTATTCCAAAATCTTTGCCTGAAAGCCCTTAATTGCAAAATTATAATAATTCGGAGGGAGGGGAGGTTTACATTCTCCATTCCAAGGGAACTCCAGCATTCCCTACTGGATACCTGTCTTCTAAACCTAGACACTCCCCCCTTTTTTTTTTAATCTTTCTGAGCTTAACACTTTGAAATGTACACAGCCACACAGTGCCTCTAAATTTCAGTTTTAGTTTTCCTTAAAATAAGCTATTTCCTTGAGCAATCTGCCAATACTTTACAAGCACATTGGGGAAAAATAAGCAGATGTGCCCAACTTCACCTGTGTGAGAATTCAATGTGGCCTACTTACACATGGCCTATTCAGTGTGACTTACTTGTGTGAGTAGGTTTGAGTAGGACAAAAAAGTTAGGCACCCTGTTTTCAAAACAGGATGTCAGCATTCAAACAGGTGCTGGATATTAAGGAGCAAGTGGTTCTCCCATTGTAAACTCCTCCTTAAAAAAGTAACACAAACAAAACCAACCAGGACTGCAATCTCTTTTCCCAGCAAACTGTGAAGAGAAAGACTAAGGATCTGCTGGATCTAAGAAAAAAAAAAAAATAGCATGAGAAATAATTACCCCAAAGAAAAGACCTGGCTCACTCTTAGGCTTTTTATCTGTTTCCTTAGCAAACATGCCCACTGGAGCCTGAACTCTTGGTCTCAGGCGTTCTGCAAAGAGGTAGGGCCTGACTTTCATTACTACAGAAATTAATACATTTCGTTGCATGAACTGATGCATGTTTTTCCAGTTATTCAAAGCAAATGTTTATTGCTTTGCTCAGTCTCAATCTTAAACATCCTTGAGAACGAAACCTACAAGCTCTGATTCTGTAGCTGACCCAAATCACAACAGTGCAGAGGCATTAAACTGATACCCTAAGCCACAGGGCACATCTACCAACACCTGTTCTGAGCTGCTGTAGGGGATGCAGGACGGGGCACTATGGACAGTGCAAAACTTGAAATAAAAACCTTTTTTTAATGTAGTCTCTGCAGCGGTACAAACACTTTTATCCCTGATCCTGTTACACACATCCATCTAAGAAAACAAGTAGCAAGACACTGAGCTAGTATTACTATTTTCTCCAGTAAAGGGTGTATTTCAGAGGAAATATATTTTGCTATTTTTATTACTACGGCAATAAAATATCGTGGAGTTTACATCTCATCAGCAAGCCTATGTTTGATTATAGAAACAAAGACAATGAAATAGTTCGCTGGGAATACACTGAATACAAAGGTTAGGGCTGATCCCAGACTGTGGGCAGCAAGCGGACTGTAGGAACCCACGTAGTGACTTTACTCCTTGTCAAAACCAAAGTGCTCAGGCTGTTCTAACACTGCACCTCATCTTAGCACAGAACAGAAAAACAGGCAAACCCCTGCAGTTTAGTATGCTCCAACAGCGTGCTTTGACCACTGAACTAATTTTCATCTGCTGTTGTCTTCAAGAGTAATTTTAAATACCAGATCTCAAAGGACGAGGACCAATAGAGCATGCATTGTGTTGCCAGCAATATTCTCAGCAGGGACAGAGTGCAAGGAATAAAATCAATCCAGGGATGGCTAAATCCAGCTGCAAACTTTTCATGATGCCACACAATACCAAGCAGAAAAAACCAAATACTTCCATCTCTTTACACAGACTTCTAGTCCTGATCTAGTGTGAATAAGAGAAATGCTAAAAATAGCTCAAGTCTATTTTTACAAAAGGCAAATTGAAGGTTATAAATCAGCTGAACCACTTTGGAATCCATTGTACTATTAAAATAACATTTTGACAGCATAAGTAGATTAAGTCAAAGCTACCAAAGGTCACCTTAATAACAAAGATCTACTTTTTGATCTGTGTTCATGCTTTGGACCTGTCACCTTCTTCAAAAGATGTCTGATGGAGGAGACATAGGGGTTTCCAGATAGATGTCCCTTTACACTTTATTTCAAGAACTGAACAATACCTTATCTCGCTCCAATCATTATTTCACTTAACTGCATTGTGCTAAAGAGAGAGGCCCAGACTTACATTTAGCAAAGAAATTAATCATCTTCCCTCCACATAAAAGAGTCATCCCTTACAGTCAGGGTGTTGAAACTAGTTTTGCAACTACTTTACAAAAACAATCAAGTTAACACATGAGGAAATGGGGGAAAAGAAAAAAATATTAAAAGAAAATTTTAAAAAGAAAAAAGATCTACCATGCATGACAAATTAAACAATTACCAGTTGATGCTGGTCCATTAATTCACAATAAGAACCAGCTATTCACAATTGCTCAAAACCAACTTGAAAAATGTTGGTAGTTCAACTTGGTATTTCAAAATGTACTGAACATCAGAGTCACCAGCCCACCGTCTTGGCATTCCGGTACCTTTTGTATCCACAAAATGCACCACAGAAGTCCCAGATCATAAACTACGCATGAAAACAATGAAACTATTCCCAACGGCAATGTAACTGGGAAAAGCCGGCCCCGCAGCAGAATGGCTTGGCTAATCTTGGAGCTACCGCTGTGCACAACTCTTCAGCTCTGTGCAGGATGGGTGGGAGCAAGGGGACAGAAGCGCAGCACGGACTGGATGAGGCGCGAATAAAGAGGGAAACTGGTCATCGCTGCTGGGCGCGTATTGCGGAGAGTTTTGAAACTGCCGCGCTGATAATGGAGGGCAGATAAAAGGAGCCCGGAGGTTTGCCCCGGCACAGCAGGATCCTCTACATGCAAGAAATGTTCCTGACAAGTGTAGTTATCGCACTACGCCGCTCACGTGCCCTGCGCCCAGGCGAGGGGTGCATCATGTGAAACACTCTGGAGAAGCTGCACTTCTGCAGCTGCGAGGTGTTCTTGAGAAGCCCGTGTTGAAAACAGAGGCGACGCCGGAGGAGATGCCAAGCAGAACCGTCCGTTCTGGCCTTACCACCCTGCCCGGCAGGTGACAGCGGCGCTGGGGCCCGGGCTGTGCCCGGGTCAGGGCAGCTCTGCGGGGCTGACCCCCGGTGCAGTGAGGCTCCGCGGGTCGCTCCGTCAGCAGAGGCTGCTCGGCAACCCGGTCCCGCCGCTCGGTACTTTGGCTCCCGCAGCCCGGGACACGGGCAGGGCACGGAGCAGCCCCGCACGCTGCCGGAGGTCTGTGTCCCTCCTGGANCGCCGCCGCACCGGCCCTGCCCGCGGACGGGAGGCGGTGCCGGGGCGGGACGGGGACGGGGACACCCTGGCATCGCGGGCCCCGGATCCCACCGGTATGCCGGGGGCAGGAACAGCATGCGGCTGCTGAAGCAAGCTGGAAATAATGGATACGAGTTACAAGGGGCAGTAGCCGGAAAGATTTTTTTTTTTTAATAAGTAAATAAAAACTAAGAATATCCGCAACGCCCGGGCA
>VYXD01016600.1:43579-100980 GCA_013397195.1 Hylia prasina | reverse complement strand
TAATAAGTAAATAAAAACTAAGACTATCCGCAACGCCCGGTCAATAGAATCTCCAAATAAAATTACAGAATGCAGATACAGGTTTTAACTACAATCAACCTGCTGCTTAAGTATCTCTTCAGTGGCTTTTCTTTCCCACCTATTGAACTGCATTTTCCTTGGCACATCTGCTCAGCACTACAGGAACTTACTCTCGCACGTGCAGGAGATGCATTTTCCAGTTGTGTTCTCTCTGTCCTCTGAAAAGGTCTCTTATCATTTCTCATCAGTTCTACTTATCTAAGTATTTCAGACTTGTTCTGGCATTTGCAAAGCGTTAGGCTGTTCGGGCAGACCCTGAAAGTGCCACTTCTCCAGTGATAACTCTGTGTGTAATTGGTGCAGTTTCTCAATTTCGCTGTTATCACAGATGACATTTCCCTTTTTTTGTGGGCACCAGTGTGATACCACACTATGAGTGTATCACAGTATTCCTAACGTTTTATTGCAAAACTTGTTTCTTGAATTCTAACGAAATAACAATTTAAAAAAAAAAATCGAAATGTACTGGAATAGGGTGCAATCTTCCATTGCCAGGTTTGGGTTGCAGTTTTTGTTTGTTTAGAGTTTTATTGTTGTTGTTTGTTTGTTTTTAATGCCAGAGTGAGATATCTGGCTTTTAAAGTGGAAGTAAAGTTGATTTTGCTGTGGGAAAAATAAATGATGTGTGTGTGAAGGTAAATATATCTACAACCATGATTCACTGCATAAAAGCCAAGACAGCCACCACAAGTCTTATATTCCACATTATGCACTGGTGTTAAACCTTTCCTTTTTTTTGGGGGGGGGCGGGGGTTTCAGCATGGTCAAAATCTCTGCACATAATTTTTATGTTTGTAGATCAAGTCTTCCGATGATAATAAAATATATGACAATTGAATATAGCCTGTAGAATTCCTTGCAAGAGACAGGGAAGGTACTTGTCTCCCCGAGGGAGACAAGAGCCTCTTTGTGGCCACTGTGAGCCACTGCAAGGATGTACATGAAACAGGCCTGTTCAATCGTGTAGTCTTCAACAAGTTGTGTTCAAAATGTTTAATAGAAGCTCTGAACTGTTACGGTTGCTTTTGGCTGCTAGGTTTTAGTCACAAGTGAGTTTTAAATCGTGGTCCTTAAGACCCTCAGCAACATACACAGGCCACTAGAGAGGGACTGAAACCTCAGGCTGGCCCAGATGCATTAAACTGGAGATAACCTTCACTCAGAAGAGATTCCATTGTGGCAGATTTAGGGATCCTGTTCAGGTCTCTGGCTCACAGTATTCAGAACTTTAAAATCCTGCCCTGAAATAGTGATGAACAAGTGTGTGCTCAGTTAGCACTGTCCCACAGAGAAGGCATTGGTGTCAGAGAGCCTTCGTCTGCCCTCTCCCAAACAATGCTGTGACTATTTTGCACATCAGACACTGTCTACTGTCACCCTGATATTTTTCAGCCTTCAGATGTTTGCATTTTTGTGGTGGAGTTTCTCACAGATTTTCATGTAAACAAAGTGATGTTATTGTAACTGTCCTTCTTGTTTATCATTCCTCTCTTGGGGAGGGACAATTGATGGACTTCTAGTTTGACCAGTGTGGTTGGGGAGGTGGCAATCTCATCCTCCAATCCATGGTCATTGTCAAGAATCTATATAAAGTGAAGCAAAAAAATAAATCTCCCTCGATTTTGCCCTGATGTCTTGACTGTGTGCGTCGTTCATTTCACGTCCTATAGCGACAGTCTACATAGACAGTCAGCCCTTCCTCCTGATCTTCAAAGTCAGTATCCTTTCTGTGCATGTTTACTAAGAAATCAATGCAAAGACCACTACATAGATAATGTCATAGCATGAACACTCCTTTTAGAATGAACCCCTTGAACAAGAGACCTCCTCAAACTTCTTAGTCAAGTTCAGCACAACAGTAGATGTTTATACCAGTTTGGACTGCTCTGGCAGCTCATTGCTGAGGGAAAAGAGACAATTGGCTTTCCTATGTCTGACTAAAAGCTTGATCTGAGCCTGTGAAAAATCATAGAATCATAGAAAATTCTGAGTTGGAAGAGACCCATCAGGGTCTCGAATTCAGCTCCTGGCCCTGCACTGGACACCCCAAGAGTCACACCATGTACCTGAGAGCAACATCCAAAAGCTTCTTTTGGAAGCTCAGACAGGCTCGGTGCTGTGACCATTTCCCTGGGGAGCCTGTTCCAGTGTCCAGTCACCCTCTGGGTGAAAGACTTTTACCTGGTATCCAACCTAAACCTCCCCTGACTCAGCTTTGTGTAATTTCCTTGAGTCCTGTCACTGGTCACGAGAGTGAAGAGATCAGTGCCTGCTCCTCTGGTTTCCCTCATGAGGATGTTGAAGACAACAATGAGGTCTCCCCTCAGTCTCTTCCAGGCTGAACAGACCAAGTGCCTTCCTCATAAGGCTTCCCCTCCAGACCCTTCACCATCCTTGTGGCCCTCCTTTGGACGCTCTCTGACAGCTTAAGGGGTTCTTTGTACTGTTGTGACACCCAAAACTGCCCCCAGCACTTTTGGCGAAGCTGCCCCAGGTGCAGAGCAGGGAGGGACAACCCTATCCCTTGCCTGGCTGGGGATGCTGTGCCTGATGTGCCAGCCAGGACATGGTTGGCCCTCTTGGCTGCCTGGGCACATAAAAAATCACAGCTGCCTTCTTCTTCTTTACCTCAGTTTGCAATGCAGTAACTCCTCAGTGTTTCTCCCGAGTTACTCAAATGGAAATGGAAGTTGATGCCTATGGCATGTGATCCCCTGCACTTGTCTCTGCGTACAGGAAAGCTGGACACAAAGCCCAGGTAAGTGCCACAATGGTTCTACAAGACTCCTCGTATGAATTCCTAGAGAACAAGGAGTGTTCATGTATGGACACATTTGCAGGTGATTTCATCCCAGCTGTTTACAGCCTCCTAAGTGCATATGTAGTCATTAATTCCAGAGAAATCTTTCAGTAGTTTCAAGTACTCAGTCTAAAATTTAGTGAATCTAGAAAATAGCTGTATTTTTTTTCCCTTATGCTAAATTCTGATAACGATTTATTTTGTTTCATAACACATCAGCAAAGTTGGTCACATATGACGTTTCATACATAATTCTGGATTCTTTCAAGTTATAAACCTACTTCTTGTGAAACATGCTTTTATTCAAGGTAACCTATTTCGATAATATTCTCTCAGGGAAGCATTAACATCAGCTTTAATAAGTTGTTGCTCAACTACTTGGTGTTGATTCTGCTGTGCTAGACCAGTGCCTTGGTCCCCATCATGCCTTTGTGCTTCATGCCAGTGTTGGAAAGGAGGGACAGGCTCTTTACTGTCAGAGCATTTACAGCAGAAGGCAAGTGATGGAATAAAAATCCTTGCGGCAGCTAATGCAAGCATGAAGTTTGGACACTTAGAGCAGGCAGGTGCTGTCAACCACAAACATACCAATGTCAAGAATTTGTTGCCTAGCTTTAGACTGTAATAATTTTCCTACTTTCTGTCTGATTTCTCACCATGACATTGTTTGTCACCCTGACTGTGACCAAGTAGCAGCAGTTTTATTACTTCCCTAAGAGATGTCCCTGTTCTAGTTTCACTTTCATACTTTTTTGTGTCGCAGGAGATTCTACAACTGGAACTGAGTTTAATCATTCTATCACAAATCTATGCATAAGTGGTTTCAGATACCAGTCTTAACAGTGTTAGCTATAAAACAAATAGGAAAAAAAAAAAAACCCTTTGTTAATTTTGGTCAAATTTTTTGCTCTGTGCTTTGCAAAAAAATAATTCATTACATGTGTTTGTATGGGCAGTAAGGAAAAAAGTGAATGAATCTGTAGTGGCCAGGTCTGGCATTTTCTGAGTCAAAAGACACAAGCTGAGCACGGAGCTGGAACCCATTTTCTACCCATCACATTTTTTTCGCTTTCACACACTTAACCAGCTCTCCTTTATGTCAGATGGACAGATACAATGCCAGTGAAATCACTGTATAAATACCAGGCTGGATTATGTATCTTGCTATCCTCTTACTACAAATCCTTTGGAAGGGCTCTGAAATAGCTGCATTAGTGCTGCTGAGGCCATGGCTTATAGACCTGGACACAGCTCATGGGAGAGTGGCTCATGAAGTCCTCCTAAGCAGGTCTGTAACACACACATTTTCATGTCTTGGCTCTCATTATACCTCCTTGCAAGGGATATAAGCAGATACAGATCTAAATCAATCAATCAATCTATCTATCTATCTATCTATCTATCTATCTATCTATCTATCCATCCATCCATCCATCCATCCATCTATCCATCCATCTATCCATCCATCCATCCTCAGGGGTGGGAGATCAGTTCTGCCTCAACACAGAAAGTCTTTAAGTTCTAGATATTGGAAGAGGAAAAAGTAAAAAGCTTTGTCCCCTGGACACTGAGCCACTCATTCACAGATTTAGCTAGTTAAGTGTGTGACAAGAAGTGGTATGAAGCTGAAACTCACTCTCTTTTCACAATCCATTCCCTAGATTCAAGCTGCCAACTCTCCTTCTACAAAAGCTTACCCAAGCTGCCCCCCATGCTGGCACTCTGCCCATGCACAGCAGTCTCCCACAGGAAGGGGTGGGTCCCAGTTTTCTCATTTGACCCATACCATCCACTTACTTAGTGTTTTATCTCTAAACCATCTGGAGAACATAAAATTAATGTCAATTCCTTTCAAAACCACGGGAGGTTTCATTTTCCCTCATTGACATACAGTTCAAAACATAGCAGACATCCAACGTTCAACATTGCCTTTTTTTAAGGTGTGCTGGATATGACCCAACTCCCTCTCCATCCTCCACAAGGGAGGCCATTTGTCCTGTCCCAGTAGCCTTAGCTCTGGGAAATTCACTCTTTGTTCCTCCGTGGCATGTTTTTGTTACATCGATCGATCTCAGTACCCAAAGAGTTGGTGGCAGCCCTGTGTAGATGGGCTTTTTGTGAATCTGTGCCTTAATGCTTTATTCCTTCTTCCGACAGTAGCTGGGGACCAGTTGAGGCTGCAGCCCAGCAGGAATTCCTTCTGCCAGCACGGTCACAATGGCATGTGCCAGAGGAGGTGACAGCACTCATGTACAGAAACATATTTGGAGTACAAGGCTAGTGGAAATAACAGTTGTAACCTGAGGAACACTTGACTTCTTCCTGGAGAGAGTGATAAGTAAGAAGTGAGTGATCCATATTAAAAAAAGAACCAAACACTGAAAGCCAAAAGACAACAAGAAAAAACCCAGTAGGGACACTAGCTGAAAGCTAAGGAAAAGAAGATGGAATTAAAAAAAAATCCAAGAAGGAAGTCCTTTAAACAATCTCAAGCAGCACAAAATATACGGAAATGCATAAAATAAAATAATTTGATGTATGTGGCAGGAATATGTTGGCTTTGTTTGGGAAGAGGACAGAAGTCATCACATACTAAACTTGGTTAGCACTTGTCAGTACAAAGAACTACATTTCCATTTAATTTTTAGCTAAAGCTGTCACTTCCATAGTAGTGGCATCTGTGGAATCCGAGGATATATGGTGTGATAAGAGTTCCTGACTTTTTGGAGTCAGTGCCTTAACTCTTGAGAGCCGCTCTTCTACTTCTGGCCACTAACTACCAAAGCAGAGAAAAACAGTAGAGACAGAACTCTTGGTGCTTTCAAGATGTTTTTATATTTGGTTTCTTTTTCCTAATTGATGCAGTTGTGTGCCAGGAACAATTTGTCACTGAGACTGTGGTAACTCAGGATAGAAAGGAAAGATAGTGCAAGGTGAAAGGGGAGATTGCATTGCATTTTGCAGCCACAGCATTTGGAAAGATAGCATCCAGCCAGCAATGGAGTTTGTGGCTAAATGCCAAACATGTTTTGACTCATGAGGATTTTCTGGAGCATAAAGGGTTCAGAGAAGTAGCTCTGCAGTTTACCTGAGTCTTAAAAGATTTAGCAATTTTAGGAGTTTATGTTAGACTGGAGATTTCAACAGGAACATGGGAGTTTCTGTTTAGCTGAGGCCTACAGCCGGTCAAAAGATTTATTCCTAGGATTTAGGAAGATTTAGGGATCCACACCTGTCAGAAAATATTTTGTTATGCCTGGAAGAAAATATTTCAGCTCTGAGTTTTCTTAGTCAAGCTGCCTTTTTGCTACTGATAATTGCCTAAGCAATTTTTGAAACTCACTTTGGTGCCTATTGGTGCTTAGGTATTTTGTAACTCTATCTTCAAAGCATTTAAATATTCCTAAATCTCTTTCTGCTGTCTTTCCCTTTTTGATATCTTAAATATGTATGATTCTGTGATTCCTACTGGATGGTTTTGTGTCAACAATGCAGTGTATACAGCCTATTTGGCTTGGAGATGCTTTCAGAGAAAGGGTGAAAAAGGTAGAAAGTGTTGTATTATCTATGTTCCTGCAACAGCTTCTACCTTTGTAAAGGCTGCATCTTCACCTTGGTTAGACCAAATGCATGTTGAAGCTGTATGTGTCTCATAATGCCTTTTCTCTTGGAAGCTGATTGCAAACAGAGGCATTGCTAACACTGTGTTTACCTGGGCACCATTTGAGTAGCATCTCTTTTTTCTGTTTTTGTTTGTTCATTTGTTTTCCCTTCCTGTGTATTTTTGTAGGTGTGACTTTTTGTTTGTTTGATTTTTTTTTTTTAAATAATATTTTCAGCATCAGTATAGGTCTCTTTCAGGTGCCTGCTGGTGTTCTCCCATGGTGTCCTTTACAGCTGGGGTGAATTACACAAAATGGTTCATTGTTGCCATGTTGAAAATCTTTTGCAAAACATCTTTTGCACCAATTCTCCAAGTGAGGAGCATGTTGGAAGGCACCAGTTATGCATGCCTAAATAAAAAGCTGAAATCTCTTTTATCTGCTGGGATCTTGCATTTTATATTTATTTTAAATCCCTTAATGTGGTTGCTGTTACTAAAATGCCAGCAGGGGTGACAACAGAAGTAATAACAATAATATTTGAAGAACCAGCAAAGAACATAGGTTCTTCTAGTGATGAGTTCTGCTAGTGATGAGTTCTGCTAGTGTGGAAACTGCTACCTTCATTTATGTGCAAATTCCGTGTTGGCTGAACCATTCTCTTTCATCTTGGTATGTATTGAACACACAGAATTAGTAGAATTAGTAGAATGGAATAAATGGAATTAATAGAGTAAACAGAGTTAGTACTTACCTTAAGTATAAAATCAACTTTAAATCCCATAATCAAATTAGAACCACCACTTTCTTAAGCACTCTAAAAATCCTTTGCCTTCTTTTAATACTCTGAAGAAAGGAAACGTTAGCGGAAACTTGACATAATTTCAGACACAAAGCTTTTATTTGGTCACCTGGTGGGTCATGTTTTAAAATGCACTGATGACACAGCTCTTCACAGAAGGCAATGAAGAAAGAAAGCATCCCTCATGGGTTTATGGGCTGGTGCAGGGAGCACAACCACCTGCTAGGTAACCCACTGAGGTGCTGCTGGCTGCATCACCAGTGTTAGTGGCCAAAAGGAGCTGGCAGAGAAGGAGATGGGAATTGCTGCCAACTCATACCCTTCCCATCACTTTTTTCAGGACCAAATGAGATCCATCAGCCTTTTCTGGAGTAGGGTCTTGCTCCTGACCTTGTTTTGTTCCCCCCATGGTGTCAGATGCTGACCTGCCTGATGAATGAGTTAATTTAATAATGATTCTTTCTCCTGTGCCATACCTGTTCCTTGAGTCGCTCAGATGATACCAGTATGTACATTTTAAATTAAACACTTCTATGTATTATTTAAAATAATAATATGGAATGAGATACTGTCTCCCTAAATGACAGTCCTGGGTAATTACAGCTAGGTTAAGCACTGGAGACCAGAAATCAACCCCAAACTATTAAATTGCAGCAGCAGAAAATGGTTCCCCAAGACTCTGTAGCAAGGTGCTTTGCCTAAGCAGGGATACAGTAGCAGCTTGAACTTTGTCACATTTACAGCTTATCAGTGATGGATTGAGCAAGGAGGGTCTGCTGATCACTGATAAGGTTGAGCAAAGGGTCTGCTGTTTTTAGAGGATATGAAAGCCAGGTGCTTCCTGACTGAGGCTGGGATCAGCAAGGCTGTGCAGGCCCTGATACGGAAGTGAGAGTCAGAAGCGTCAAACAGAAGAAACCAAAGAGCTCATAACACCTTTCCAGCAACAAAGCATATTCTGCTGGGTAAACCTGACAACGCATAATTTAATAATGCACATGACTGACTGTCACTTTATTCTATAAGAGGCCAGTCCCAAGTTTTCATGGTGAGGACATCTAGCATACCCCCCTAAGGTATGTGAAGATCCTTCCCTGGAGTGCTGTCCTGAAGGTTACCCCTCAAGGCTGAGCTTGGCACTGACATAGCTGTTATTTTTCTTTTATACTCATAATGAAATATCTTTCATGACATCATTCACTAGAGTGATACAGAGCTGTTGGCTAAAGTATGCATTCACATTCAGGCTTAACAAAAAAACCCCTGAGATTAGGCATGTAGCCAAATGTTTCTGGAATAGTCCTAGTAGCTCTTCAATGCTTCAACGAGTTATTTTCTTTCCAAAAAATATGCATCTTTCACATGTCAGCTCTGTTTGCCATCTCACACTATCTACTGATTTTTGCAAACTTCTCAAAATGTTTTAAGATTAGAGTTCAAGCAGTGACATGAACCAAAATTTGGACTCCCTATGCCAGCAGTGAAAAGTGAAAGCTTAGGTTTAGTTGTAAAAGGACATAATACCAACCACCAGATCTGTGGTTCCCTGCAACCGACACCACAGGATGTCATTTCATTGATGGAGGGCAAGTCTGCCTTCTCTTACTCATGCTGGGTGTCTAATTTCTAAAAACCCCCTCAGTTCAAGAAGAATATTGTAGGAGACAAAGCATGCTGCAGACTATGGTGTATATTCTATGAACCCCTAACAGGAGGGAAGCCTGTATGCCAAGTCTTGTGGCCAAATAGGCACCAAAGCACTCCAGAGGGTGTCAAGTACTTGCATTTACTTTTGTCTTTAGACTTTTGAATATGCTCCACAGCAACCTCCCTTGATTATCAACTACATATTCTGGTTGTGCCTTGACTACAAAGATCTGCAACTTCTTGATTCTTTTTCTAGTAGTATTGTCATCTGGCAAACTTGTAGAAGAAACACAGGAAAAGGTCACAAAGAAGTTGCACTGTGACACACTCAATGGAGGCAATAAGTCTGATTATAGTAATCTGTTCTGACAAAGTAAAATTTATTTTAATAACAAAATTTTTCAGGATGGATAGGAACAGACTTTTGCCTCTGGTCTAGAACTCAGACAATAGAGAAAATGCAATATACTGAAAAGCATGAGTTGCCAAGTTAAAAACCCAGCTTTAATTTTATGCCTCAGTTTTTCTATTTGAAACTTACTGGAGGTGGATTTTTTGCAAAAATTATTACATTTAGATAATAGCTATTAGCAATGAGATCTCTAACTGAGGTGCAACTCAGAGGTCAGAAATCAAATGTGCGGCTTCCATGCAGGATGGCTGAGCATCTAAATGGATTGCATCTGCCATTACCTGTAATTTTGTGTCTGCAATTCAAAACAAGGAGCTTTCCGTTCTCATCTCAATATTTGATTCACAACACTCATTTAATAGAACCTTCTCTTTTGAGCTGCACATAATGACACCAAAATACTAAGGCTAGACATTCATGACCAGTTGATGACACCAGAATAGTACATCAAAGAAAGTGTCTTGTAGATGACTGGTCAATAAGTCTGCTTGACAATTTAATTGGTATAATTGATAAAATCCATATAACTACTAGGGAGGAAATTAAATTACTTTATACAAATCAGATTGGGATTTAGATTAAAATTTTCTGGGTCAATTCGCTCTCTGCAAATTATGTTATGGAAGACCCCCTGGTCTGAAACACACTTATTAAGCTTTCTCCTAAAAAGTGTCTTAATTCATATAGAACAGCATAGCCTAATATCTCTGTACACAATGTATCCGTTTTGCCCATGTAATCTTCAATTCTCCACATGGAGAAAATATGTAAACACACAAAAATGCCACAATAACCACAGATCGTATTGCTCTTTTATTCTTGTGTGCAAAGATAGTGCCTTGGGAGGAACAACGTGTTGTAGCAGCTCTCAGACCTCACTGGTGTTATTCATGAAGGCCTTTTACTGCAGCAGTGGTGAGACTGAGGGTTTCACTGAGTTCTCAGCTACAGGGGGAAGACAGGTGGAGTTGCTGAATGGAGGTCTGCAGCTTGTGTCATATTGTGGTAGAAAGGCTAAATAATTACAACACATTCTTTCACCCTTAAAACCAATGAAAGGAAATTAATTAGCTTTTTACTTTTCAAGCTTGTTGGAGAGCAAAGGAAGAGCTTTTTCTTTCTGTTAAGTCATAGAAAAATGAGAGGATTTTTCCCAGTCCTGTCGTTTCTGTGATGATGCATCTGGACCTTCTCAGGTTCTGACAGAGGCACAGGTGCTGCTGCCAAGCCTCAGAAATGTCTACCTATTTCAGATACAGGAGAGTTTAATCATGATCTTGGCATGCAGCCTTGGGAGTGCCTGTACACACATTTGTAGGAAAGCAGAGAGACACAGGGAAATGGTGCCCTTAGATGGGAGGGACAGACAAAGCCTGGAGGCAGCTCCAGACCCACAGCCTGCTTCCAGGAGGTGGTACTGCAGTCTCTGAGAGGGGAAGATGCTTTTCATGGGAACATAACAACATCCACCAGTTGTCAAGGAAAAGAAATGGTCATAAGCCTGCTGCTTGTGTTTACATGACTGCATACCAGCTGTACAGTAATATTGTCATAAAAGCTGTTGGGGCAATCATTGTTATGCTGCTGCTGTTTAGCAGCTTGCTTCCAATATTGCATTACAGAAATTACATATTTCATGTAATCAGGTCTGTCTCTTACTTAATCATCCCACTCCGTGTATAAATCTTTAGAGTGGACAGGTCTATAAATCACATGCATTTTTCATTTACCGTTTATTCTAAGCCAGGCAGTTTCTTATTTAAATTGCCATATGAATAAATCTAATAATCCTTATTCACTTACATCATCTCAAACTTTAAATCTAGTTCTGACTGAGGTCATAAGTGAAATCAGTATTAAGGGCAAAACTAGCAGCTGTAACAACTATAATAGCTCACCAAATTATGTTAACAGGCTGAAATAACATTAAAAAATGAGGAAAAATTGAATTATATTATTAAAGCATGCTATGCTGAATCAGGCAAATATTTAGCCCAGCCAGAGATCCTGAATGTGCATGTACTGCGTTTATCATCACACCAGTCCATATGCCCTGGACAAATGAGGGGTAAAGACACTCACCCAAACATGTCTATTTATAAACTGTATTTGTATATGGTATTATGCAAATTTCTGTAATGCAATAAAAAAATTCTGAACAACTGTCCTTACAACTAGAGGCAGAAATGCACTTCTTGGCTTAGAATGGATAGTTTTACTGGTCTTTTATTGTGTGATTCTGAACCTTTAAATCAGTAATACAGAAGATATGGAGGAGCTATCAAAAATCTTTTCCCCCCCTTCCTGCAAAATCAAAAAAATCCTATTTTCCTGTTAAAGAAAATGAAAGGACTGACTCAAGCATTCCATCTGTCTAAGAAACAACTTACAATTCCTATGAAAATCCACACACAAAAGGAAAAGAAAGAGATCTTCGGTGGTAAAGGAAACATATGTCACAGAGGAGGGTCAGAAAATCTTCAGCATTACTCTCAAGGTCGATGGATTTCAGAGGCTTTGCTTAGAGCTCTCACCAGGATGTCACAGTGTTTGCCTTTACATGGAGCCTCCTGCAGCAGCTTCTGCAAGGAGGTTTCACTCCAGAGCTTGTAGAGAAGAAAGACATTGTTCACATTATCACTGCTATTTTAATTAATGTGGACTTGTTATTTGTGTGGAGCCTATAAAGATCACTCATTTATGTGTTCCCAGCACGGATGGAAAGAGTGAGAAGATCAGGGTAGGATCCTTCCTGTGCTGAGCTCTTCCAGTTTCTGGTAACACACACTGCAGGGTCTTCCTTTGCCAGGGGTTGGCTTTGAAACATCATCTTTCTTAGCTGCCCCTGGCCCTATTTCAATTCATCCAATTCCCTTTTGAAATTGTTTGCACTTCAGGTTTCCACAATATCCTCACATGGAGGTATCCACAACATCCTCGTATGCTGCTTGGGGTAACCTGTTATCTGATCATTTTATTAATTGTGCCTTTTATCACATGATCTGTCTTATGAGAAACAGTAACAAAACAAAACAAATATTCTTTGTTGTAGGAATGTTACAGACCTTTCTCAGTCAAAGCCTTCAGATGAGCTACTCCATACTTCCAATCCACCTTCCTGCCTGTTTCCACACCTTTATTGGTGCTTTATACAGTGGCGTAAAGGTGCTGTTTCCCATTTAATTTCCAAGACATCAGAACATTTCATTTACTAATGGGTTTGTTAGGAGATCCCTGGGCTTAGCAGGTTCTGAGACAAGGAAAGAAGAAGTAAATCCCCAGCTTCCCACCCTCTCTTGGCACCAGCCACATCAGCACTGCTGAGCCTGAGCATCCAGAGGCGACCATTGCTTTGATTCCTTCAATCCTGTGCACTTCATTAGGATAAAGCCAGACTGCCTTCATGCCTCTTCTTTTTTTATTATAATGGATTTTCTAGAAAGAGACTAATTGGCAGAAGTAGACAAAAATTACTGCATTTTTTTTTTTTAATAACTGTAATTCAGAAAATACAGCAAGCAAACTCACAGACAGACACAGACACAGACACACAGACCCAGACACACACAAGTGAGGTCAGGATAATTCATTGGAAAACACTCAGAGTTTATTTATTTTGCTGGCTGTAATTATTTTTTATTGTTTATAAAACCAAATGGAACAATACAATTTCACAGGTGACATGCAGCAATTGCCAGGGCACTATGGGGGCTGGGTGCTCCCTGGGGTCATGGGAGCATCCCAGGGATAAGACCTGTTTCACCAGCCTGGCTTGGGAGCAGGAAAGCCCTGGGCAGACCCAGCTCTTGGCATAGGCACCCCCCTGAGGACAGCTGGGGGACCCCAGGGCCATGGCAGAGTGGCACAGCAGTGTGGGGAATCGTGAAGTGTGGCAGAACTCCAAGCAAGTTCGAGCCAAGAGGACACGTCTGTGCTGATCACTGCGGGTTGTGATACCTTGCAATATATTTTGTAAAAGAATTTTTAACAATATGGGCCCTTACACTATTTACCAATGTCATCTTTTTACTGGGAGACCAGTCATCTCTCATCTTTTAGTGACAGTGACTGAATTTATGATTATTGGAGAATAGATTGGTGAGATCTGGTATTTAGCAAAGACATGACACTTTCCAGTAGGTAAAAAGAGCAACTTTTCTCTTAGGCAAATGAAGATATTTGCTAAGCCTCTACTTTAATTCAACATTAAATAGTTGCAGTGATTTTGTTCTTTTTAGCCATATCATTGTAACTATATTCTCATAGATTTTGAATATGTCTTAGCAGTGAAGGGCTTGCAAGTATTTCATACGAAGTCCCTGTGGAGAGCACCAGGACCTTCTGGATTTTAAGTGTACCTGATAAGCAGAACCACATCTGCGTGTACCAACAAGATAGACTAAACATCTGCTGCTCTCTGTCAAGTGGGACAGTGCTGGCTTCATAAGCAACCTCAAAGGAAATCATATCAGGTCTTTGTGCCTTCATTACCTCTTCTATGATTTTAACATTTTCTGTGACTTTGTAACTGCTAACAGCTGTCAGGAATAAATAGGGCATGTTTGAGTTGCTGCTTTTCACTGCCAGAGATCTCCAAGTGATTAGCTAACAAAAGTCTTCATGATTCCCTCACGTCACCTGCATATTGTTTCAGTACTTTCAACACTTACACACGAAAGATGCTACTCTGGGGATGCCAGATCACATTTTTCTCTGCAGACAAGATTTTTTTAAAAAATCCAACACGCTGCCCCTGTTCTGGGCTGGTCCTGCCCTTTAAGGAATGTACTGGGTTTGGCTGGAGCTAATTTTCTTCATAGTACCTAGCACGGGGCTGGGGTTAAACCATGACAGAAAGGAGGGAATTTTTGTGGACAAATGTTCTTAATTTCAGTCACAACTTCTTTTTAATGATGGAGTCAGGGAAAAAAATGGTGGTTTTGGGGGGCAGGCGTGGGGGAAGTTGCAGCAGAGGGAGGAAATTCCTGTTTTGCAACTAGATATGCTGGTAAGGATCGGTGGTGGCAGCTCCTCGAGCAGAGTGCTTTAACCTCCCCTTTTTCTCCAGCTGCCAGAGGGGAAAAAGTAACTCAGAGACTGCTGGGAATTGCAGTCCTAGATTATGCCAGCCTTTAGCACAGGAATCTGGCAAAAATCCCTGCTGGAATGAGCACAGTGTTTATACAGAACTTTCTTTGTACATGGGAGGAAATCCAAAATGCAAACCCCTGTCCCAAAATGCTGAGGAGCCTCCTGTCTTCTTCACAAGCAGGCTTTAAACCCAAGAGCTACTCTTGTCCCCATGCCCCAGGGATGACACCTTCTTTTTTAATTTCCTTTCCCCTCAGCCCTGCCAGAAGCCTGATACCATAAAAGATGGGAATTTGAACCCGTATGGGCCAAGAAGGGAAATCTCCAGGTTATTTAGGCTCCATGCAAAAGAGGGGTGAGATCTACAGCTCTAGCTCAGTCTTGTTGTTATGTGTCTGTGTACATGGACAAAGTAGGTCAGGCTTGGGAGATTTTGGCTCCTGCAGAGCTGGAGCTTCAGCTTGTGCTGCCCGGGCACCTCTGGAAGTAGGACCACAGGCACTCCTGGGGTGTGTGTAGGCAAGTCAGGCATCCCCACAGTTCAGCACCAGCTATATGGCTTTTTGGAACAGAGTTTTAGCCTCTGCTGTCCACAGTTTTCCTAAGCCATCTCTAGAATCTGGATGCTGAGGCTTAAATAAATACACCAAGGTGCAGACACTGTGATGTTGGTAGGGAGTTGGAAAATCTCATCCCTGTTAAGACTATGCCAATCAGTATGGGCACTTCTACAAGGACTTACCAGGAGGGGCCTCAGGGTCTTGAGGAAAAATCCACATGTGCCTCCACACTCTGGCAGATCCCATCCAGCATCCCTGCCCATCTGGCTTTTGTGTCTTTGGAGCTTGTAAAGGGTGAATGGGTCAAATTCATACAAATGATACACATACAAAAGATTTCATGCAATACAGTTCAACTCAAACTGATGCACACCTGTGCTTGAAGGTATGAGGGATCTGGGGCATCATTCAGCTTTCTCCTAGCACAGTAATTCACATTCAACACAAATAGGGAAATGATGCACTGCACTGTGTAACATCTATGTCTTAGTGTCAGTGATTAACTTTCTGTAAGCTCTGACATGCTTCTACATTAATAGGAACAAATGGAATCACAGAGCAGTTGAGCCAAATTAATTATAGAACCATGTGCTACAATTTCAAAATGAAATACATCTGTTGCTCCATTTTTATTTACGAATAGGTAAATAAATTCATGTCAAGGTAATGCCTTAATGTCTGCTGGTAAAAAAAGGCTTTGGTAGACAGGTTTACAGGACAAGATCTATGAATGTAATTTCTTAGCTTTTTTCTTGCATTAAAGAGAATGCTGTGGAGTTGAATGTCTTTCAAATAAAACACTCTGGAAGAAGTTGTTACTATGTTTGAATTGACATGATGTATCATGCTCTGCGCCTTTAAAACAGTATCAAGCAGTATCTGCCAATCTTCATTGCAAAGAGATAAGACACAGGGTTCTGTGCTTTAAGAAATGCACAAAAAACCCCATAAGAAACACACACATACAAAAGAAAAATTGACAGTTCACGTGCAAAGTCGTGATTCTGTCAGACTAAAAAATGCCTCTCTTCTGCATCCTGCCTGTTTCTGTCCTCAAATGTTTAACATACTTTTGGGAGCTGTATAAATAAATAAATACAGCTCTTATTTGATGACAGCGTTCAAAAAGAGTAATTTGTGAAGAGAAGTGGCTTCAGGAAGGTGAGTCATAATCTCCCATTTCACAATCTCTGTCATGGTATAATCTATAGTAAAAACTACTTGAGACAGGGATTAGCTCTTGAATTTAGGTCACTGTAGTCTCTAGTCCAAAACATTAGGTCTGATTTCTAATTCTACAATACTCCTAATTCCTGAGCTGTTCTGACTGCTGCAGTTCTTCATCAGTACTGGTAGATAAAAGTGCAATATAAATCTAGGCTACCCATTACCCAACAACATTGTTGGCTGCAATATTAGCCAGTATTATTAGTTAGTAAGTGGTGAGGGGTCTTTTGTTCAAATAAATAGCACTATTCTAATTATCAGCAGAAGCTAGGTGAAGTAATTTACATTATTTTTACTGTAAAGAAGGTGATGGAGGAGGAAACCTGAAAAACAAGAATTTTGTAAGGACAAGGATAAGTGTAAGTAGGGCATACTAAAAAATTAAGCAAAGGACCAGACTCAGTATGGAAGTTAGTACACTTGTCTTGTAAACACCAGTGGGCTGAAGTCATCATACATTCTTCAAATGGAAGAGCTAATGCCCCTCTTTCAAGGTACGTAAATCTTTTTCCTTTTTTTTAAACCTGAAACTGCGCACTGTTCAGAATCAGAATATTTTTTCAGCAAAATTAAGTCATCAGAGACCATATTCATCTCATGACAATTTGAACTTGATATATATGAGGGTTTGGATCACAGGCTTCATACCTTACTTCCTTTTCTCTCTTGTCCCTCTGAGGACCATGTACTTCCCCATATCAATGAGTCCCTGTTTTTTTAATGTTGGATTCGAATAAATTCTGTCTTTTCAAGGCAGCCTTATTCTTTGCCTACATTTCTGCATGGAAGGAAAGGTCTTTCAGGTAGTGCAAAGTCTGTCTCCTGTCTCTGCTCCTCTCTACTGCCCTCTGGCACAATTTTGGCCAGGACTGTGCAGGAAGTATCTTTAACTGCAGTAAGTTTGAACGTCGCCTCTGCCATCCTCTTTCTTTGACAGGAAGGTTCTGTAGATATGAGTGTATCTATGTACATATGTATAAAACTCCTTGTTCATCTCTTGCTGAACAGATGCATTCATGAAGAAAAGGTTATTTTTTCCATCTAATGCTTTTTATTGGTGTGAATTACACAAGCAAACCTCTGTTAACAGGCATGAGACACAGCCCTCACCTAATGCCTGCCGACTGCTCTCTTGGTCTTTCCTCCTCTCCTTGAGTCCTACACTCTCAAGCAACACTTTGCACTTGGATCAACCCCTCCTTCATTAAGATAATTCCTTCTTTGCTTTCAAAACTCACTTCAGATGTCTTCCTTCCACTTAGAATTCACTCAGTATGCCCCCCAGCACTATCTGCCACCATCTCTTCACGTGATCTTTTTGATCCTATCCTCTATATTTGGATTAAATTATCTCCTTGGGGCAGAGATCTTGCTTTCCATGCTCTTATAGAGGGATATTTTCATGTCCAGAAATGCAGGACTAGGAGAATACAAGCCAAGAAGAAAATATTTTCAAATTCTATTTTCAAATTTCATGTATAATTTTGCTGTTGGGTAGGCAGACTGAAACCACCATTTAAAACTTGCTAGTGTAATATCCAGAAGCAATAAAACCCACAAACCCAGCCCCTGGAGCTCAACAATTAGAAAATAAAAGTAGATTGCTTTCCATAGATATGTTATGATTTGCAAAGATCTAGATACTGGAATGAATAGTTAATTCACACATATTATCATTTAAGAGCCAAATCTACTAAACACACCCTTGACTTGAAAGAAATCTAAGAATAGGAGGCATGTCAATTACTGTAATCCTTAAATTATGCATATCTTTCAAAATCTTCCATCAATGTCTTAGATTTTTCTTCTTAGGTGGTTTCTGCACTTCCTCCAAGAGGCAAAATGAAACAATGGTTTATTCCAATAAATGTTGTGCCTGAGGGGCTGTTATTTGTTACTAGAAATTAAATAATTTAAGGGATCATGCCTTGTCATACTGACCTAAAAGGAGTTTTGGTACATCAGATCTTCCATCTTGTTTCAGAAGTGATCAGCAGGTAGAGAAAAATGCTCTACTTCTGTTACCCAGAAGGGAATCAATTATTCAAAAAATGTAAATGTAGAAGGCAAGCAGAGAAAAACTTTCTCCATCAATGACTTAAAAAAAACCCCTTTCACATCTGTCTGTATCAAAAAAACACGGATACAAGATGATTTTAGGTTTCTGCTTAAGAACCCTCAAATAAGAGCATCTGTTAGCTGCAAAGGTAATCACTATACAAACATATGGGTATGCAATGAAAGAAAAAAGTATATATCTTCATCTTTTTGTGGCTTATAGAGCAAAAGGTGGGGGTAGCTCATTTGCATAACAAAGGAGGCAGAGCCTAAGGCTACAGATTTTGAGGATCATTCCTATTCTTGAGGAAAAGCAAGTATATAGATTTCCTAATGCAAGATCTGAATGCACACAATTGGATCTGAGGGAAAATGGATCTGTGGAGCTGCTCTCCCCTGCTTACATGGAGAACTTCTATTTTTCTAACTCTCCTGGTTCCATGGCACAGCCTCCCCTCACTGGATTCAGCTCTGTAAGTGCAGAGATTCTCATGCCTGGAATCTTTGTCCTTGGCAATCCTTGGTAAAAAAATATTTTAATTGTATTTTAAAGTTATGTGAATCCTGAAAGCACAAGTCACAGGCTTGAAGTCCCTTTCCAACACTTCTCAAAGTGTCATGTCACTCCTGCAGGGGGTTTTCATGGATATTTCCTTTACTAATGCTATAAATCCTTTCTTCTCACCTGCACCCTTATGACTTGAACTGAATATGAAACTGGTCAAGCTAAGATGGTCTTTTGAGCTTACTAACTAACATAGTTAAAGCACAAGAATAACATGGCCACAACCTTGGCTGTGTAGCACCACCACCAAATACCTCTTGGTGAATGGGTGAGGTTCAAGCCTGGGTCCCGAGCAAGAATTTCTCTGTCCTGCTCCACCCTGGGTCAGAGCCACTGCACCTCCCACCCCACAGAAAATCACCTGTGACTCACACTGTGTTTTGGTTAAGCCATGATTGTTCATCAGTATCCACCATATCCCTGCTCCTGATTGTGACATGAGAACGACAGATGTTTAAGTCTCATAATCCCATTTTTCATCCAGAATCCATTTTATGTTGTTGTTTTTCCTACAAGAATTTAGGCTACGTTTTTGAGAACAGATAAGAGTCTGATTGCAACTGCTCTGCTTACCTGTACTAGTCAAGTAAATACAACTGCTAACACCTCTTTTTGTAATATTTGTGCATGTGGTTGTCCATATGCAGGTGTAACAGTGAGAAATATCAGACTCATGGTCCCAAAGACATCCTCTGTGCAAAAAAAAAGAAAGACCAGGCATCAACAGAATAGAGGACCAAATGTCATGGTAATTGTTTGACTCAATGTCTGTTTTAAGTCTAACTCTGGTTCCAGACAGGGCTTTCAATTAGTCTAACAGTGGTTTTTTGAATATGATCTTCAAAACACTGGACTTGAATGATAAATCTGTCTTATAGATGGACAGATGGATTTTATGCATTGATATTGAATCAAGGTTATCTGAATGCATCCCAAAGCATCCATTTCTTCTGCCAGGCTCTGGAGAACTGCAGTCTTAAAGTGTGATTTTAAATTATTTTTCTTTTTTTAAGGTGTGGATCTAGAAAATTATTTTAATGTCATAATCAATCATCAAGAAATACATAGCTACAATTAGCAATACAATCTATGGGATGCCATATTCCTTTGTTAGGGAAACACTTCTCATTTGCACATTTTTGGACACATGGGGATATCCTTAAATTGTTTGTTGAGATAAACATCCTAAGAAAGTTCCAGTTTGAGACAAATCTTGAGGTATTAGGATACAGATCAAAACTGCTTTTATTAGCTAAAAAAGCTTCTCTCAACCCTTGCACACATATGTGGGTGTATTCTAATTAAAGCTTGGTGGATCATGAATAATTTATCCAAGGTCTTTCACCTTTGTTGTTTGTAAACTGTCAACAACAAGATCACAGTTTTCTTGAATTTTTTACTGGAAACTACTCCTTGTCCCTCATTTATTTCCACTTTTTACCAGTTTCTATCTTTTCTTGTATCCTATTTTTCTTTTGTCTTTTTCTCTCTGGACTATTACCACACATGATGTGTATGTGTCACTATCTATCTATATACATCCTACCTTTCACTGCATTGCATTCAGACTCTGCTCTAGCTATTTTTTGCTCCTAAAACTGTGAAGTCATCCAGACCCTGGCAAAATGGAAATAAAACGGTGCCACCTCAGAAGGGGAATTTTTTCTACTTCTTTTGTACTCAGATTATACACACTCATAAATACACATGTAGGTGTGAGGAAATAACAATAAAAAACCGGAAACAAACCAAGACAAAAACCAACCAAATAAACAAAAAAACCTCTCAGTCCATTGTGGTTCATCTTATTCTTTCAGGTTTAGCTACTAAAGTGTGGTAATGATTTAGCTGAAGTTGCTACATTTTGCTTAATATTTTTTCTTGTCTTACCATATCAGTCTTTTTTCCCAGTTCCCTAATTTTTCCTTTGTTTTTAGTAAAGCAACCATTTCTCTAAAGCCAGATATTTGCCTGAGAAGGAAGAGCAGTGACAGCTCAGCAATAGTAGTAACTCATTTGTATTTCTTTCAGATGCAGAAATGGTAGTCTGTATATTGACGAACTCTGACATTCCGATAGTCAAATATTTTATAGTTTCCCACCCTATTCCACCTTTCTGAGACATTCAGAAGGTGTTACCCCCGTGCATAGGGTATCTTTCACCTGTTCACAGAAATTCCAAGTCCAATGGCAATGCTGGATATTAAATGTGGGTATAATGATTCTTATCACTTGGTATTGGCAGACTCAGAAGATCCTCAGGTAGGCTGTATCCTTGGAAGCTTTGCTGTTTTCTGCCAGCCTAGAATAATGCCCTTAACTGCAGTTTCAGACTCTGCAGAATGCTGGATTTGCCAGCACGATCATGTGTACATGGAGGGGAAACAGGCATCCCTAGCACATCCCTATCCCTAGCAGGAAATCACTGTGTCCAAAAAAAAACCCACCAAAAACCCCAAAACAAAAACCTACTTACTTTTTAGACTGTACACATCACATCTTAATCTCTCAAAGAAATCATATCAGAAATCTGTCTTGTGACCTTACATTTTCTTAACAGCAGTGTGGCTTTGTGGAAAAAATTACCCCGTGGGTTTTATGGCTGCTATGGATCCTACTGGGATCCTGCAATATTTTGCTTTTGCAAGAAATACATGGAAAGCACTATTGAACAGGAGAGACTGGATAGTAAAACATGGTTATATTAGGAGTTGTTTCTTCAAATAACAGATGACTAAAATAAAGAAACAAATTTGAAGGAAATAGCATGGCTAAATCAGTCTATAAAAAGAGGAAAGAGAGAGATTTTAGGTTAATTTCAAAGTGTTCTTTATGGTTCAGAGCAGAACAGAGTAGTGTTCAGAGCAGTGTCATTCCAGGGAGGCCTAGAGCGCCTGCAAGTGGTGTGCACAAAACAAGGAAACACTCCAGTGCTGCTGCAAGCTCCTCTCTTGTGTCTAATACAATAGAAAACAACAGATAAACTTCAGGCAAATTTTAAAGTACTGTTAAACTCTGAAAGGGCAAGAGCAAAACAGAAGCGGCAAACCTCCGACTCTCTAAACTGTAGCAATGATACTAATTGCAACACTGAAGCCTCCTGTATCCACTGCTGAAAGGTTTTGGTCTTCCAGATGGTGAATTCCTTTAGTTTGTTTTATAAGCAACCCCAAAACATATAAAACAACCCCCTGAAAAGTCTGTCTGCTCCAAAAAGAAGTATGCTAAATTCTGATAGCTTTATTGCTGTATACCAGGTGGGGAAATCCTAGGACAAATGACTTGCAAAAAATACATATTTGTTCCATTTTCTGTTCCTTTGTTGCAATCCTTCTTGAAAAATGAAATAGTTCTTTAAATTATGCTTTGCTGCTTTCTATATTAGCAACCACCTAATTTGTGATTTCTGCTACCTCACTTCCAGGTATCTGCCTTGAGCACATTAAAATCTATCAGTGGACTCTTCCCCACTTCCTCACCCCCATCCTGACAATCAGGGCCATTTTAATGTTTTGTGAATTGTTGCATTGTTTAGTTGCTAGTGTCACTAGAATGCTGGTAGGTTTTAATCAACCATTAAAATACACTTACATGCTTCAGAGCACGTTGGCTTCTTATCTCAGGGTCTGACTTTGGAAACAAAAATAACCCTGAAACACTTGGGTTAAGTATAATTATGCAAAGCTTTGCTTCCTGTATGGCAGAGGCATCAAAAGCATTGAAACCTCTTACTTCTAGCTTCAGTGGCTGTGGGCTATGTTGCATACCTAGCTTCACTCAAAGCTGGTTTGTCTACTTTTCTGAGGGAGGTGAGAACTGCCTAAAGGGCACTGGTTTGTTTCTTGGCAGAGTCACAAGCTCTTTTTTTCCTGATAAGAAATGAGAGGTGCAAGTTAATATCCAGTACCCAGGTGCGTCTATTTTTGTGGTTCTGACTTAACGCACCTTACAGCGACCAAAGTTCTACCAGGTAAAATAGGCAAACACTGGTTGTGTTGTTTTACCCTCTTGTATCATGAGGTAATTCTCCTGGCTTTCCTGGAGTTTGCCCTCACAAAACCAGGTGTTTACCTGGCAGCAGAAGAGTAGGTAAGCCAGCTGCCTGAGTAGAAAAACTGCACTGTGAAAGGCTGCCAGTGGGAAAACCCTGCCTAGATCTGCTTCGACACCTCCTATGTGTGGCAGAAAGACCCCAAAGAATGTTCTACATCTCCATTCTGTTCCTGCAGTCCAGAGTCACCTCTGAGATTTGCCTGCTGCTGTGCATATATATGTGTGTCACCTCACTGCAGTCACTGTCCTCTAGGCCAGCACCTTGACCTTGTGATGAGCACAGCAGGCTTGCTTAAAATGATGGGACATCCAAAGGAGTCTGAAGGATTTTGGCCACAGCTTTTCATTAGGAAAGCATTCTCCTGCTCTTGAATTGGGGCACAGGAGCAGGAAACAAGGTGGGTATGTGTTCTCTAGTGATGACACACCTGCAGATGGTTTGCTTGTTTTTGAAACAGTGAAACCAGAGTGTGACATCCATGTTCCATTTTCAGTCACTGACACTTCCCTTCTCACCACGCTGTTCCCTGTGGCATTCAGGGGAGCCCTGTAGCACCATGGGGCAAGGGGCACAACCCAGCTCCTGGAAGACCCTCCCCCTCAGCATGGCCATCACTGGCATGGGGTTGCTAAGGCTAAGAGGGTCCCTTGGAAGAGGGGGATGTGAGAGGTGGGGTGAGGGAAGCAGCTGGCACAGCCCTGAGTCGGAGCAGCAGTAGCAGGCGGTGCTTGCTCACTGCTGGTGTTTTATTACAGTGGAGTTTCCACTTGCCTTTTAGGCACCAACTCTATGATTGGCAGAGCTGGGTACTGCAGGTACCTGGTCAGCTTTAGTAGTGCCTGGCATTCATGGAGATTCTGGCTTGCTTTTCTTGATATAAGAGTGATTGAGATCAGGGCGTCAGCTTTGTAATGCCAATTAATGTACTGGTGGACAGAAGTGTCATTAAGGCAGTGTCTAGATCACTCCTAAGTCTAAAATCCACTTTGGCAGAAGCCAGCTCCCATTTTATATTCAACTCTATCCACACCCACTCTTGCTTTTGGACAGAGCTGTTCCAGATGGGCATGTGAAGGACCTTCCTCACTCATTGTGGGCACTGATGTAAAAAGTCACTGTTTAATTGATGGATTTAACTGTCCATCAAGATAAGCAAGGGCAGGACTCTAGCTTAAATGTGTTGTTTCAGCTCCCATTTCCAATGAACATCTCAGAAATGTTCACACTTGGTATTTATTTTAGGCACTTGAGGGAGGCAGCTCCATAGATTTTGCTTGCTGTTCTGTATCAGGGACACTCACAGCACTGTAACCTAGTGACAATAATCTAATGTTGGAAAGTGAACAATAATCTGGGATTGCTTTAAAACATGTATCAATGATAAAAATATATTTTGTTACAGACAGCATTTGTGACAGCAGCTCTATTTGTGTCAGATAAAGCGGTCTGTGAAGATGTACTCACAGGATAGGATGATTCCCATATTGCTTTAGACTGGCAGGCTTTTAAAAGTCTCTTGGGCCAAATTCTTTACTTCTTTGCACCTCATATCATTAATTCCACCAGAGGAAAAATCAATGCAATGACAAGTCTGACTTAGCATCGTGAGAAGTGATCAGGAGTCTGAACTGCACTGCCTTCAGTCCTCCCTCAATTTAATTCTTGACCACTTTACATCTTTCTTCAGTGTCTGTTCAAGAATTTCTGGTTAATAATATTAACAACTGACACACTCTGACTTAATTATAAATGAGTAATTGTGGCAGACTGGCAAAAAAGAAAGGTTTTAGGCACTCCTGAAAGTGATGTTGCACCTTTGAGTTTGATTATCACTCTTCTTATGAATGTATTCTGCATTGTCACTCTTGCATCACTTTCCCAATTCAGATGAGCACAGATATTTGAAAAGTAATACAGAGCACTATTGAAAACAATGGTTTGAAAAAGCACAATAAATTAACAACATATTTCACACCCTTTCCTCTGAGTATTATTTGTTTAAAGCCAACAGGGAGGTGAACTTGCTTAAAATAAGCACTTTTTAGGGATTCTAAGGTTCCTGCACCTTTGGTAGTGTCAATCCAAATGTCACTGTAGTTGGTTGGACTCAGCAGGCTACTCCAAAACACAAAGATGAACCCTGCTTACTGGGATTTTCCCACCTATCATAACTCTTCAAGAAATTATTTGATTACTGTGACATAGCAAAATACTTTAGTGCAAGCCTAACTAAACTTGTGAGTATTCCTAATGAAATGAACAGGTCTTTAGTATGTTATGAGGCACCTACTGGGCGTGGAAAATATTGTTCCTAAAACTGAGCATTTTAATCACGGAATTTAAGCTTTAATCCACGTTTAATTACAAAGGCTTCTATTTCAGGCAGTTTATAGATAAAATGCCAGTATCTGTGTGACTGTTTCACAACAGGCATTTTAAGTGAATGTGCAGAGGGAACACATCATGCCGCATAAGGCAACCCACGTCTGTAATTAATAATGTGTTTGGTGGAGCCTGTACTTCACTGAAACATAAGAGAGAATTGCTTCAGGAGACTAAAACACGCAAAGATGCAGAGCAAGCACTTACGGTGGTCTCAGCCCTATGAAAAATAGAGTATGAAGTGCATCCATATGGTTTAAATAAAGGGAAGCGTGTGTTCTGAGTTACTGATACACACTTAGTGTCCTCCTGCAGGAGAGCTGGGAGGGAGCGACACCTGGAGCTCCAGACACGCCAGGAAGGCCCCTCCTTGAGATCACATACCAGTGTTTCCAGATGTGGAGCTGTGTACTCAAGGCTACTGTGTTTGATTTTCAACTCCAGCCCTTGGACATTTGGGAGGATTCCCTTGGCCTGGACTGCCATTCCCCATAGGATTCCCATGCCTTAGCGAGGCGAGGTCAAGAAAAGGGGAGAAGGCGGAACTGGACAAGTTGAATTGCAACTGTTATTGCTACAGAGCGCAATGTTACTGTGGCCATAATTATTCGTAAAAAAAATCCCCGAAGTCGTAGGCACAGCCAATCCTGAAAGCAAGATGTAAGCTCTGCAGGGCTGGGCAGCTGAGGGATGGAGCCAGGCAGAACTCTGGGGTTTCCAACTCCTCAGTGGTGCCCCCCCGGGCTACTGCCACAGCTGCAGCTGGAGACACTTTGGCAGGCTCTGCCTTTTAAAGAACAAAAGCAACCAAATGCAAAGCAGCAGTTCCTAACTTTCTGCTTTCTACCATAAACATCTGGTAGTCTCCCTTATATCATGTGATAATGCAGCTGACAAAAAACCTTAATATTTGCAAATATGTATAAAAAATCCACATGCTATTGACCTCAGATTTTCAAGATCTTTTGAAGGTGCCCAAAGTATCACACTAAGTATTGCATGAACAATCTTAAAACTCTGTCTCTCTCAGTCCTTCCTCGGAGTGGAAAACTGCTTGGTGTGAGGTAGCAAAGAGGCTTTTGAAATTCACTGCCAATTTACTATCAAGGAGACCTTTAGGTGAATCAGATAAAGGCCTGACTGGATCCCTTAAAACCAGACTCTGCATGTGCATTCAATTATTTTGCGTGAATGTAATGAGTAAGAATTGAATTAAACTCTCCTCCTAGCCAATACCTTACCATTTTCTGGTCTAAGAGGGATGGTTTGCTAAAAGTCTGTGGGGTGCAGAGAAAGAGGAAAACAACATAATATTTTATGAAATCTCTGATCATGTATTATTTGTTTCTACTTCATAAACTACTGGATTGATAATATCTTCAGGCTATTCTTCTGATGGATGAGATAGGATCAGCCAAACAGGGAGCAGAGCCAATGTTACAAGACCCTTGTAATCACCAGTAAAATCAATTTTGAATGAATTGTGTGTGCGACACACACATGCACAACAAAAAACTGAGCATTCTAATTGGTTAAGAAACAAAGACTCAAGTTGCTACCCTCATGAACAAAAAATGTTAACTATGCTTGGGTAATTAATATATCTGGTGAAGTTTCAAACTAAGTGCAGCTGTTACACAACCACAAAAAGCAGAAGATTTGTGTATAATTGCTCACTCAGCTTTATTAATTGGTACTGAAAACCAAATACTTTTTACTGTGTTCATGGGAAATGGAAACTTCTGCAATGAATTCAATTTCATCAACAAGATTTTTCTGATGAAACTTTCCTTATCAAACTGCAGCTTAGCATTTTTTTGTCCATCCTTTCATTTGAAGAAAATGGGGGGCTTGAGTACGTAGCATAAAACAGGATCAGATTTGGGACATTACAGTAGATTCTGATATACATTTGGTCACCTTAAGGGAA
The DNA here is from genome assembly GCA_013397195.1 of Hylia prasina. Classification (NCBI taxonomy): domain Eukaryota; kingdom Metazoa; phylum Chordata; class Aves; order Passeriformes; family Sylviidae; genus Hylia; species Hylia prasina. The sequence goes on along the minus strand of VYXD01016600.1, from coordinate 73,769 downwards.
GCTAGAATTATTTAAAATATGAACTCCTGCATCAGAGTTCTTAGTAGTCACAGCCAGAGGAATGCATTTTATTAACATCAAATGGTATTTATTTCTGAAACAGTTTATGCTTTAAGGGGCTATTTTTGATAGCCATTGTTCCTGGTATATGAAAACTAGAGAAAACATGCTTAAGTGGTTTTTTTTTGTTCTTGTTGTTTGTTTGTTTTTCTTTTAAAAATATTAATAATAATATAATAATGATTAATATATGGTCAAGTAAACAGAGATGTTTCTATAGGGATAAAAAATGTATCTCAGCTCAGAACCACACAAAATCTTGTAAAAAAATTTTTGGCCTAATAAAAACTACATGATGAATGTATGGAATTCAGAGAATGTATTTATCTTGGAAGCTCTTGAGATCTTGTTCTTGTGTTTCTCTGGAAAGCATATAGCAAACTTCTTGGGTTTTTTTGGTGTTACAGGATAGGACAGGTACTGGGAAGCATTTATGAAAACAGAGGTGAGAGAGGACCTTGAGGCACTGGTTTATTGCAGTTTATTACAAGGACTACAGAAATAAAAAGAGAATGGCATGGTACATTTGAACCTCAATAACTACTTCAGTAGCAATTCTGTGGCAAGCAACTCAGAGTGTGCCACATATCACACTATGTATATTTTGTTGTAAGTTGTGACGTTTCCCTTAAGGAGTCAAGGGAAAGAAGCAAGAACAGGGGTAGTCACAATCACCCTCCTCTGCATCAAGTGCTGTCTCACCCTCATGATTTTTCAAAGCTTCACAAAGATGTTCCACATCCATCAGGCCTGAGGAGTCCCATGGAGACAAAGCAGTGAGTAGATCCTCCTCTACAACTCTACATGGAAAAAAACCCAAACACAGCGCAAACTGTTTCTGGCAGCAATTTCAAGAGGCCAAATCTCATATCCCATTGCACTCCAAGGTCTAAGGAAAAAAAAAAAAAAAAGTGTTGTTCAGCCCATGCAATTTTATTGCTAGAGGTTTTATTGGCTGCCCTCTAGTGAGACCTCTCAGTGGCACAGTCCCTCACCTCAGTGAAGGAGTTGGCTGGGCAGGAGTCGAGGTTCTGTCTTTAACCTCCTTCTCTTGGTCTGTAGTATTTAGATCTGCAGCATTTCCTTCCTGAGCAGTAGTGATTAGGCACATGTAGGGGCAGGAAAGAGAGAGGTTCCATCCTGGGAATTTCTTGGCATTGTCATGATGACAATTAAAGGGTGATTTTCTCATTAAAAAGATGGGCAACTGCATGCAGTAGGTTTCCACAGTTATTTTATGTTCTAAGATTTAAGGATGGATGGTTTTTAATTGTTAGCCATGAAAGATCATCTTATCCAAGTGTTTTAAAGTCTAGTTTAGCTAGCTAAGAGTGATATTCATTATAGGCCACCATTTCTTACAAAATCTGTCTTGAACATAAAGCTGTCCTTTCTTCCTTTCAGGTACCTCAGAACCCCAATGAAACTGTGATATTCTCAGAGTCTTTGCAGTCACACTTTCCAGCGTGCTCTGAATTTCTAGGTAATCCTTATCTAGCTAAACTTGTGTTCAGCACGAACTTTGGGGGTCCTCTTGCTCAAACCTGGAGCTGGTCAGGCTTATGCCAGCAGAGCAGCAGGTCTGTAAGCTCAAGAGGGGCCAACTTTATTGCTTCCATGCCTGGACATGCTGCTGGCATGTTTGGTTTAGCTCACGTTTGACTTTGAAAATAAAGAGAAAAGGTCAGGCCACATGAAAGAGGCTTGGTAACTCTGGGAAATGAGACAAAGGCTTTTTCTTCTGAGTTGCTTTCAGTTCCTATGACCCACATTTTCACATAAGAGAGCGTAATTTCCCAACACACACCTGATGTGCAGAGGCTTTTCTTGAACCCACACCTGTAAGGGTTGCATGCCCTGTTGTTTTGTTTCTGTCCAGTACCACATCTTCCCTCCTGACTCCCTGCTCAAGCTGTACTTACATGGAATGATCTGAGCACCCACGAGAGCTGTGTGTGAAGGGCACATGCTTTAAGAAGGGTCTGCATCAGCACTGGCACATGTTCTATATTAGTCAGTGTTGGAAAGGATGGGTGAAAACTGCATGATCAGGAAGTTGGACAAAGACATTTGCTCACCACCTTTGGCAATGGATGCAAAAAAAAAAAAAAAAATTATTTCATAGCACTTCCAATTGTGTTTGCAGTAATCATAGTTTGGCGCATACCCTCTACCAAAGCAGGCAAAATGCTATTAAATTGTGTCAGATTTAAGGGAAAATAATGGAATTTTTCTTCCATAAATCATAACCTCCTGAGTCTTTGCAATCTTGTAATGGTCTTGTAATCCAAGCCCCTGCTTACATTACTTTATCTTTATGAAGGTGATAAAGAAAACATAACATAGTGTACTTGATTATAAATTATAATTTTATAAGCATCAAAAAATGCAAACTTGCAAAGCTTTTGTTCATACTTAGATTTTCACATGCTTAACTGCCAGCAGATGTTCAATGATCAATAAAACTCAATTTATATACATTATTCTGAAGCATCCTTGATCATAAATACAGGCTGGGAATGTCTAACTTCTCTCAGAATAAAAAAGATGACACTAGACTACAAAGTTGCAGTATGGAATTCTACTGTGGTAAGTTTTAGTTCAGCTCTAGAAATAAAACACTTCTTGATTTTTCATTGAGTCTGCTGGGACAGAATTCAGGATTTAGAACCTAAACTGTAGCTGTATGGAAACAGCAAGTGGCTAAAATTGACTTCAGTATTGTCAGGCAAAGATCTTGCTTATTGTGGTAAACTAAATGTCTCCAAAGGCTATAGGCTTTACAACAAGGTGTCCCTGGATTGTGGTGTTTACATTTGCAATGACAAACAAGCATTCCCTTATTGGGGAATGACCACTGATTCACACAGAGGTCTGGAAAGCTGGTCCAAAGACGTTCTTAATTTCAGAACTGACTCTCCAAAGCAATCACTGGGAGTGTAAGGCAATGCATGTGAGCTCAAGAGTAGGATTGGAAGAACAAACTCTTCTGAAACCAGGTGCCTGTCAGGTGAAATAGAACATGGTTCAAAGTGGAGCAAAAAAGACCAGTTTTATGCACTTCATGTGTTAAATAAGAAAAGATGAAATGAACAACAGAAGCAAAAAAGGTAAAGTGATATATTGTCTTTGTCTTTTCTGTTCTTTCGCTGCGCTTTGTCCACGGAAGTAGCAAACCCAGCAGAACTAGACAAGAGTGACAAGAGGCCAGCCCATTTCCCCAGATGTAGAGCTACTTCAGTGCTGAAACTAACATTTCTGTTTTTCCTGATTTCTGCACTTTACTCCCTGCCTTGGATAGGAAAGGGGCATTTGACCAGTCAGGGCTTTTAACTTTGCTTGCACAATTGCCAGACTCCTGTTCCCTCAGCATGCAAAGCCAGCTCTGAGGCTGCTGCTGCCCATCCCCTTCCAGCACGGACATTGTACAACGCCGTTCCACTGCGTCAGTGAAGAATTTGCATTCAGGAGAAACAGGTTAGGCCAGACACTTTCCAACTGTAAGCTCCTATAAGAACAATCTTGTATAGTTACAACCCCCAGGTCATTTTTCAAAGTTCCTTCTTTCCAAATTCCAAATTGTTTTTTTCAAATATTATCTCAAATTACGTTCTCCCTTGTTGAAACACTTCCCTTTCATTGGTAGCTGTTGTTTAAATTAAAAATAAACCAGCCTTCTGGATTGGTCTATGAATCTTTGCAACTGCCTTACATGGTGGAGAAACTAGCCTGATAATTATTTTACTTTGCTACTTAAAGCTGTTGTTTTAGATATAACACAGCTTATGTTACTCTTGGTTAAGACTAAGCCTATGAAAGCATGACCATGAAATTTTCAGCTGTAAATTTTCTTAGTATGAGACTCCTTTGAAACATGATAAATTGTGGAGCCCAGAGACATTCATACTGAGATGTTTATTTTTGTCATATAATCTTCTGAAAGGGTGCATGTCGTAATTTTTGGTTAAGTTGTTCATGTACAGGCAGTGTCTGTATCCGGTTCTACATAATATCTGTCAACAAATTCATTACTGATGGTGAAAAGAATTTTCTGCCAACACATTTTTTTTCTGGCTTATCCAGCTACAAACCCTCTTTATTTCCAAAAGCTGTCCTGATTCAGAATTCTCAAACTCAGTTGGCACTTTACTGCTACAATAGTGGGCTTTTAATTTGGTTCCTACTAATTCCATGCACTGAGACAGCACTGCTAAGGTTTTCTTAATCATTTAGAGATGTACTGTTCTGGTATTTGTACCTAACCCACCTGTCACAGATCTCCCTTCTCAAGAGACTGTGGTGTAAGTTTTTTCTATATAATTCTCCTGACAAACAGTCTCCTGAGCCTCCCCACACGCTAGCACATTGATAAGGGCTTTCACACTGAAATGAAAAACACACCCTTTCCAAAAAGCAGCAGCATATGTTCTTGCTGGAGCAGTCTGAAGCGCACACACACGGATGTCATGACGCCCTTGAGACTGCGACCTTGTTTCTGAGAAGTGCACTGCAGAAAGTTAACACAAAGAGGGAAGCTCCCTGAGTGAAACCCCAAGTTTCTGTGCAGAGAAGATCTTGCTGCTGGTTCAGCAGGCACCTCCTGTGGAATTAGTACTGAACCGGCATCCCAAAATGTGAAGAGACACTTTTTAAGATATGCCATCTTCAACTTGCTGCTGTTAAATGTCTCCTTATGTCACAGTGATTTACAGAACTCCCCCAAGCACTGCGTGTGTATGTGTGTGTGTTATTGGTATCCATTTAATATGCATGCACAAATAATAAAAAAAATTAGAGTGCTTTTTCATAAGTAATTTTTTAAGGCAAAGATACATCTTGGAGACAACATTATTATTTAACAATTCTTATTAAAATAAACTTAGTTTTACACTTGACAGGATTTGGTCATGGTTAACTTCAAGAGTTATGTATCTCATCTTTTCACATGTGTAGCTTTCACTGGTTAAACTGAGCAGAAGTTATGGACATAATTCTTGGTGAGAATACAGCTGACAAAGACAGCACAGGGAGCCAAGTGAAGAAATACGATTTTCACCATAATAATAATTTCTAGGTGTTCTGGTAAACATCTGGAAGCTGTCGTTTGGATGTAAAGATTGTGCCTGTGTTTTTTAAAGGCACGTTTCTTTGAATATTTTGACAATTCTGCACATTTTTCTACTGATCTATAGGTACCAGTGCACTTGAAACAGACTTTTCCATTGAGCTGCATTCCCAGGACAACACCAATACCATTCATGCAGGTCTGTGTCCAAAGGCTGAGCTCCTCTCCTTGCCCTCAGCTCCAGGTGCACGCGGCCATGCGTCACCGCTGGCACCGTGTGCCTCCTCGGGCTCTGCGGGACCTTCTTGTGTAAATAATTGCAGATAGCTGATAAACGGGTACTTTGTATTGTGCCAGTGGAAGGGGCTTGTTAGCATTTCCTTTGATCGTTTCATAAGGAAACTTCTGTTATTTACCTAGGAGGCACTCACAGTAATATGTTCATTTACTAAGTCGGCACATGAATGTTGGAGCCGCGTTGCCTCCGAACTGCGGATGTGCTAAATGCTCCATGTGTCTGGAAAAAGTCACACCGGGGAGAGATGTGCCATCTGCAAATCATTTTCTAAAAAACTCCAAAGAGTAAGGGACTCTCATTTGAAAATGCTTTTATTTGAGAAATCAATGTGTCCTTCTTTTGATCCTGAACTGCCTTGGGCAGAAACATTTGAGCTTCCTCTTTGGAAAAATACTTCTTATTTTACACAGCTGTCTAATATTTTGATGGTGAGATTCATTCTCTGCTCTGGTAAAAATTCTAGTGATAAGGGGAAGAAAGACTGTGGACTTCAAAGACAAAAAAGACAGAGGCCTTCCTTTCCAGGCCTTTTAGTGTACTGTCTACAAATCCTCCCAATTTCTCCAGATAAAGGTGGTTGAGTCCCCAAAATGGTGCTGCTGTCACTCATGTAGTCTTTGAACACAACCCCATGAGCTGTGTATGGACGGAGGCAGAGATGACACGACCTCACTGTCAGTGCCTTCATTGCTGAGATCCCTCTTCCCTCATCCTGCTGATAGGGTAGTGGGGACTGCCCAGTCAGCCAAACATTTGCTGTTTCCTTGGCCCTTAAGTGGACCTCTTAATTGCTGAGTCAGTATTCTGGTATCACCTGAAGTCCCTGCTTTGTGGTCTGCTTTGAACAAATTTAGCTCTTTTGCTCTCTGTGCCAGCGCAAATCATGCATGCAGAGCCCTTCTACAAACCATGGCTTGGGAATTCAGCATCTTTCCTTGGCATCTTTACCCTGAACAATTGGCTCCTTAGCACAGAAATTCTCTATTGGATTCTGGGCAGCTACACATGATGGGGGAACTACATCCTGCTACTTTAAATTGTCCAAAGGCCTCCAAAATTTTTCAAGCTTCCTATGAAAAACTGCAAGCAGGTGACCTTACTGCTCTTATACATCTATATCATCTTGGTGTTATGTCACAGGACGTACTCTGCAACTCACTGGGCTGGACCTGTTCAGCTCACAAAGCTGGCAGACAGCTATGCACAGTTTTCTGATGACTTTAATTTTCTCCTGGGCTCCTGTGTTGAGAAGATCTATGGCTGATCCTGCTGGATGCCAGACCTGACACAAAGGTAAGTGGACAAGAAAACTGGAGCCAACAGCAGAACTGAGAAGAGGGAAAAGATCTTCCTCCCATTTTTGGCAACAACAGCAATCATATTTGATCTAATCATGTTGTATGTCTTCACACTAAAATCTGGGGCCTTCTGTAGTCAGTGGGGGAGTGTAAGTCCTTTGGACAATGACTAGGAAGCACAAGTTGTCTGTGCCAGCATGTCCTATGCTCATCACATGGAGATACTCTTTTCAGAACATCATCAAAATAAAGAGAGGATTTTTACTTTTGGACTTCCCTCATTGTCCAAAAGGTTGGAGGACAGGGACCTATTGTGCTAATGACACAAATAAAATTTTAAAATACTTCTTTAGCTGAAACTTTTAATTTGTTTGAGGTTAATGTCATTGCCAATAGAGCCAAAAAAAAATAGTACATGCTTCTCTCACTCTCCAGAATCTTCATTTGCAGTATCACAATGCAGAAGATTCAGAGGCAGAATAGCAAATTACGGCTTGCCAGTACAAAGTGTTACTCTCTCTCTTTCAGACAGCATTCAGATTTTTTACAAACAGCATTAGAAAAGCCATTTACAGATCTGTAAAATCTGTAAAATCGTACCTGTAAGTAGTACGTACCTGTAAGTTACCTGCATTTGTCCCCTTGAGAAGGCCTGAAAATAAAAAGAAGGCAATGCTGATTGTGATAGAAAATAAACACTCCAAACCAATGAGGATTTATTTATAAAACAGATTTCAAGTTGTTCTGGACTCATACAGCCTCCTATAGCTTCACCTCGGGACATCAGATGGCTTCATTTCCTGGCATGGAGATTAGCTGGCTGACTCTCTCAGTAAGAACATTTGATCTGAACTCCCAAACATCCTGATTCAGAGCAAAAAACACTCCACAGAACACATGTATTCTGCAGAATGGGGAGATTAGCAATATGGTCCCCACTGTGTGAACTGCCATCGTGCTGATCACAGTGTCCTGATATGCTGGAGTGGCTTCTGGAGCAAAAGAAGTCAGGAACACAGCTGACCTTGCTAAAGGTTCATTCTGGCACACTTGAGCAGTGATATTTTGAGACATGCTTACCATGGGCTTCCAAGACCTGTCTGAAGCACACCTCCATTGCATCTTAATCCTATTTAAATCTTCAGATGGCTCTTCCTCATGAGCACCTGGCAACACCATTTAAACTTTTAAAATTTTACTTCAAAATTTGCAATCAATGAAAAACGCATCTCTTTACTGCTTCCTTGCTAGCCACCTTTAGAAAGGTGGGGAGCTTACAAAGTTTATTTTACAATACTGCCACAGAACCACTTCCAAGAAGACAAATTTCCAATATGACCTCATTTGAATACCATTCCGATTTCCAATTTCTGTCGAGATCACATATTTCAGCATTTGCTTATTGGAAGTTGGGGATTTGCCTGCAGTTATGTTTGGCATTTCATTTTTCTGCAGTAGAAAGAAATGGGGTGGGGTAAAAGACATACTTGGCAGCAAGAACTTCTTTCCAAAATATAGCTTGTGGTAGGAAGTGCCTGGCCCTGAACATGCCTTGAGAAGCAGTCCCCTTGGGGTGATGCTATATCACTTTATATCACTCTGGTTCTTCTGTAGGAGCATCCTTATTCTGTCTCAATTTGCAACACTAAACAACCTTAATGGCAGAAGAAGGAAATGGTTTATTCAGCAAGAATTACAGCAAGAGTTCTAGTTACAAGATCAGAAACAAAAGGCTGCACGTAGGGCAGGTGTGAAATACGGTCCCAGTCTAAGTGTAAAAACCAGATATCTTGGCAGCTGCTTATTCCACTTTACTTGGGAGACGTGAGGTATTTTTCTGTCAGAACTGGGGCTGCCATCTCCCGGCAGCACCCTGATTTCTGAGGGTTTGTGGAAGGCTGGTCTGGGAATGGTCACTCGTGTTGCTGCTGCGCTTTGGACTCTCCCCTCCTGGGCTGGAATTTCTCTGCTGCTGTACCAGACCTGGATGGCCTGACTTACATCTATCAACTCCCACATGTGCACAAGCAGCTAATTTTTCTTTCTGTCTCCCTCATTTACTTTGCATTCTACTTCCTGGTTCATATTTACTACTGGCACAGTCTCAAAATACTCCACTTGCCACGTGGGCTAGTTCACATGCCCTGCTCAGGACTACAAAGGCAACTACCCATGACAGCCTTGTTTCAGCTGGAAAACTGAAGAGCAAGCTCTCCTGTGCTCAGGTCATACTCAACCCACCTGTGGGGTGATTCCATTTTCACCTAATCTAAACTGTTACCTTATACATTTAAACCTGAGTTGCAGCTTCTAACATCTGATATTTGATAGTGTAGAGGATATCAGTAATACACATGCTCTGTAAAGTTCACAAAATCATACTGTAAACTGGCATAGGACCAGCTCTTTATCAAGCCCATATGCACTGCATCAGCAAAGCAGCTGATAAAGCTGGTGACAAAGACACTTTGTCCAAATTCCTGATGGCATTAGAGGTCCTGCCATCCAGCTTTCCCAAACCACAACAGCAACACAAAACACTGCACCATGGATATTGTCCAGGTGTCTTCATCATGCAGCACACAGCCTTTTGGGCCTCGTTCTCACTGGAGACCCTGGGTGAGGACACACAGTGTGCTGGCTCAAAAACTCTGAGAACACTCTTAGTAGTTTCTCCCCACAATCAAACGCTCTCCTTTCCTCCTCTATCACATTTTTTCCACTCTGCAAATAAGCTGGCACATCTTGGCACAGCTATTTGTCCAGCAACATGGTGACCCGAATCGGGGAACTGATCTGAGTTAAAAATAACTCAGCAAAAGAAAAGGTTATTTTTAACTCAGCTCAGCTCCCCAGTCCAGTTTTAGGGGCAATGGTAGTGCCGTGGGGAGGGTGCAGCATGGGACCCACAGAGAATGGCAGTGGTGAAGGGAGAGGTAGGAACTGACACTGCTGCTGGGCAACATCTGTGTTGTCCCACACTGCTGCCACAGCAGAAAGGACCTGCAGCTCCTGGAGAAAGTGCAAAAGCTGGTGACAAAGGCAAGGATGTAAGATGTCGTTCAGCCAGCCTGGGCAGGGGAGGCAAGTCTGGGAGGTGTACTTAGGGTTTTCACCAGCCCTTGCTCAGCTCCCATGGCAGTGGTGGTGACTGTGTTTGTAGCTGTAATGGTCTGAAGATGGCCCAGTACCTGCGTATACAGACACATAAAGGAAAAGTCTCTTGTGCTGTTAGTGCTCGTTTTCTTCCACTGCAGATTGTGAAACATAAAATTTATACCTCCCTACAGTCTCACACTTCTGAGAACCTCATAATACTTATGGATAATCACTAGATCTGTAAGACTTAGAAGAGGAGAATGTCCAGATTGTTCCTCCACACTGATAGAAATCAGGATTAGCTTTGGACACTGATTTACACCTGTTTGAAACTGATGTGGGTAACAGGAAAGACCAGGAGTGCTGGCAGAAGGGATCCTCACTTCCACTTCTGCTGGTGCATTTGTGTGCGTTGCTTTTCAAGAGTTCAGAGATAGCTGGCTGCAAACATCCTTCCCCTTTAACCTTTGAATACACTGTTAATGAAGTGATTTTCATCTGATATATCTGATATCTAACAGGCAGGTATTTCCTTCCTGCCCTTCCCCTTGCTCTTTTGGAATGACTACATAGCTTCTTCTTGGCGTATGTACTTTATATACTGTGTTCAAAGAACAGTATAAGAGCAGCAGCATGACAGGCAAACCATAAAACATGAAAGGGCTGCTCACATCACCCTGTGTGTGGGGCTAATGTTACCCTCCAGCCATATGCAACCATTCATTATATGTAGCAATCGTTAAAAACTGTTATAAAATGCTTTGTAAAAAATATAGGCTTGCCTTAGCAAGGGATGGCACAGGTAATATAAAATGTAAGGGTCCTTCTCTTCACAGCCTGCTGCAGTATTACTGCATATGTAAGTATACAATATAACTGTAAATATAATATATATGTACTTATAAATGCACAGTATTACTGTACATTTATCCTCAGAAATTTAGCCACTTCCTTCTTAAAGTAGTAGGCAAAGATCTCTTGCTTTTTCTGTCATACTAAAACTAAATGGGTTTCAATGGGGTTTCTTCAAAACTGTTGGAAAAATGAAAGCATCTGCAGGTTTTAGAAAGTGTGTGCCTTTCAGAAGATACAGCTGTAAATGAAGGCTTGGAAAATAACAGTGAAAAAATGCTTCTTTGTATGGCAAAGGGAAATGTGCGTGATCACTTCACTAGTAGGTGAAATTTATTATGGCAGCTATTACAAAACCAGATGTTGGAACACACTGTTTTCATATGAATATGAAATATTTGAATTTTTTTACAAGGTATTGATAATATCTATTACCTCAATAGCTCAGGCATTTCCAAATGAACACAGTCACAGACAATAAGGCTTGTAGGGACCTGTGAAAATTATCTAGTTCTTATACCTGTGCCTCAGTGGTTTGCATAAATGAGTCTTAAAATCTTCCAGCTCAGTACTTAGCTACCCTTAGAGCTAGAAAAATTTTTTTCTAATGTTTAGTTTGATTCTTTCTTAATTTTAAGCCCCATGATTCCTTGTCTTGTCCTACATGGACGTGGGACACAGATCATCCCATTCCTTTTCATAGTATTCTACAAAATACTTCATGACTGTTATTTCATTCCTCAGTTTTTTTTCCTCAATGTGAAACATCCCCAATTTTAAGATCTCCAAACTCAGTTCTTCTCCACTGGTCTATACATTTCTTGAAATGCATTTCCTAAAACTGAGCACAGACCTGCAGCTGAGGTTTTATTAATGCTGAGAAGAGTGGAATATATGTCCTCCAGACAATAATTCCCTTTATACATCCCATTGTAATATTTATCCTTTTCATAACAGTGGGTCGTTGGTGACTCCTATTCAACTTTTGACCTACAACAAGCCCCAGATCATTTTCTGCAGAATTCTTCCCTCCCAATTAATCCTTTTCTTTGTGCAGTTAATCACTATTGTCTTAATCATTTTGCAGTTGCAAAATTGTTACTTGATTCCATCTTATTTCTAGGTAATTTCTTTAGTTTGCTGAGATCCTTTACAGTTCTCTTTCCTTCCATTCTCCCATCTGTGTGCATCTGTAATATTAATGCATGCAGTTTTCCACCTCACAAATAAATGATGAAAACTACTTTAAGACCCTCTGCAGAATGAGTAAATACTTCCTGAGTATTTTTCTGGCCAATTCTGTCCCCACTTTTTGTCAAGGTTTTGTTTCGTTTTAGTTGGTGGTTTTTATTTTTCTGTTTCTGTTTTCTTGTTTTTTGGTTTTATTTGTGGTCTTGTTTTTGTTTACTGAACTGGCCCTTTTAGGGAGTTTTTACTAAAGCCATGAAATATTCCTTCTCTCTTTTCACATGGCTTACCCACCACAAAAAATTTAGTTGCTTTGGTCCTTTTGTCCTTTTACAAATCATTGACAGCTATTATTTATCTCACTTTTTAAATTGTATCTGACTGTAAATAATTCCAGTGTTTTTCTGGGAATTGAATTTTTGCTGACCCCATTATTCCTTTTAGCCTTTTTTTTTAGACAGTGATGCCTCCCTCTCCCTTCCTGGTGCCCAGGGAAAAAATGCAAGTAGATATTTAGTGTCAGGGAATGTATTGGTTACACAATGCAAATTATGTCTTCCTCTGATGATGACACATCATGCAAACTTTTTCATCCTTCTGTGATCAGATTACATTGTACAGTTAATAAAGAACTGGGAAAATGATATATTTTTTTCCAATGTTGGTTCCTCTTTTGACCACAGGTTTTCAGACACTAGGCTTCATTTCAATTGTCATTCAATGCAAAACTTTTATCAGACTCTGCTAAGTACATTTGCTTTCTGAGTATAGAGACAATAGTGACCAGTGTACCATGATCAACTGCACAACTTGAAGTGGACATTATTGGGCAATTTATCTGTGCTGTTTTCTGCTGGATCTTCTGTTGAAATAAAGCTGCATGGGCATTATCAATGTCTCCACATTCAGCAGGATTATTTCACTGCCACAAAACTGATTCTTCTCATATCTAATTTGAAGTCAAGCTTTCCTCCTCTTTTCATTCTCCAGCTACAAGTTGCAGTCTCTGACATCCCTATGTTAAGAATATACATTAAATGAATAAAGTCCTTTTGTCTGGGCAGTTTGCAAGAAACCACAGATTGAGAGGTAATTCAGTCCTGTGATTCGCTGCAGGTGAAGCTCCAAATAGATCTTAGAGATCCAAACAGAGCTTAGAGAAGTTTCACCACTGGCATGACAGGAATCAGAATTTCACCCTGAGCACATTTAATTTTTTTTTGCTAATGGCAAAATAAATATACTGGTTTGAAGCATTATTCACCAGTTGTCCTTAGTGCAAAGACAGATGTGCACTCCACTGCTCAAAAATTGTATAAAAATTTCCTCCTTCCAAGAGAGTGGTGCTTGGCAAGTGTCCAATTATCAACATTCTTCCTTTGAAAATTATTGATTATATGGTTCTAACAATTGATAAATCCTCCATTTTTCAAGTCAAAATTTGTCTTTGTTTAGGGGCCAAAAGAAAGATTAGGAAATGTTCTTGTCTTCGGGTAAAGAAAAATTATAATGTTTAGGTGGAGGGAAGCAGATAACAGTCAAAGGAATATGCAAGGCATCTGGCTTTCATATTCTACAATTTGTTATAGCACATGCCTATTTTCTGATGAAAAAAACCCTTACAGCAAAACAAAGAGAAGTAGGTGAGAGCCTTTTCACACAGCAAAGTTTAAAACAAAATTAACTGAGCATAATAACCTGGTGCATCACCTCTCTAAGAACAAGTGATTTTCCTTTTGTTTTTATTTTTTAAACTGAGTACAAGGTTATTTGCTTCTTTCTCTTTTATGTTTTCTTTTTATTTTTACACCACAGTAGGTACAGTGTTCTCAAGGACTCTAAAGAAAAATTTACAGCTTCTGTTTTGCTTTGATTTCTTTACCCTCCTCACCTCACTGTGGATGGGAGCACAATGGCAGCTGTGTTGGGATGTTTCAAGCCTGAGACTGGATGTTTCCAAGCACCATTGGTACAATCCCAGCTGTGGAGTATATTAAGAGGCAACCCACCATTCTAGCTTTAATGGCCTGCTCTGAAGTTTTGAGCATGCAATCCTTTCTGTGATTTTTGCATTGTTTTGTTAATGTCTGCAAAGTAGAAATGCAGCTTTCTGAGCAGGGAGTACCGTATCTTCTGTGTGCAATAGCTAAATAACTTCAGAATGAGACTACTGACTTTAATGCCATCTTTCCTCTGGTGATGCCATCACTCACCCCGACTGTGTTGCAGACAAATGAGTAATGATAACCCAGGTGATTATATGGTTGCTCATAGTTATGCTGAAGTGGCAAACAGAAATTTAGTTTCTAAGACCCGATGTGGGCAGGATAAGATTATTTTTTTCCTTGCCATTTGTTTTTTCTTTGACATCCATCCAGATAGCTTCCATTCATTTCAAGTCTTTCCTTGATATCTTTCTTGCACTCAGACTTATTGGTCCTGTATTAAAAAAAAATATTTAAATTAGGGGTGATGGAAATGCCAGTGCTCAATCTTTATTAACATGCTACCATATGAAATCATAGAAAACTTCAGGGACAGCACAACACAGATGACTCTTGGAAAAGTCTGTAGAATCTACTTTCAGTGTCTCACTCAAGATACAGTGCCAAACAACAAATATGAAATCTCTGAAATGTGGCAGGATTCATGTCTGAAACTTGTATGTCTTTTTCCATCAAATTTTGATCCCTCTATTTTGACTTTATCCACAGAAAAGAGGAATTGTCTTGATATTTTGGGCAACCATGCTTGTGACTAGACATTCATACAATACATTACAATTTACCCACATATTAGTATTGTTGGTTCTCAACACATATTTTCAAACTGACTATAATAAGGGTTATTTAAGGAACTTCTGTAGGCAGAAATTAGCTCTCTCTATAACCTAGGAAACGTGTGCTTTTAATGCTGCAGCAGTCAGTGGCTCCTTGGCAAGCCCACCTGACACACTCACCCAACAGCAGCTCTCATTCCCATGGGCTTCCAGGAGCCACGAGCCTCTGCCCAGGGCATGGGCAGGGTTTGGTTCTGGAGATTCTTTACTAGCCAAAATTGGTTAATGTTTGTGATGACTCTGTGTGCCAGGCCCTTCACTCATGGCCATCAGGGAGGATCCTGAGTTGTAGTCATGCCTGGGAGAAGTGACAGGGAAGCAAATCTGATGTTGAAGCAATGTGACCTTTCACAGGCAATGATAAAGAAGAGTTTATTAAGGACACTAGAAACAAACAAGACCTGCAGGTGAAGCTGAGGGTCCTTAGTCCACTACTGATGACAAGACAGGCATTCCACTCCTTTTCAAGATGTTTGCACTTGGGAACCACTGGGCATCACTATTTAATTTCCTTAGCCCTGCAGAAATGTTACGAATCAGACAGAAATGGGAGTATGGTGTGGTAGGGTGTTTTGGGGTGAAAAAACCCCATGATCATCCCAAAAGGAAGGTAAAAGCTGGAAAACACAGCAAAGCTAAGAGCTTGAGCAATTCCACTCATCTTGCACCTTGATTTATCTGGTAGATATTGGCTATCACCTCACATTGCTCTAATTCCTGCACTCCTGCAGATACTTTCAGCCAGGGAGAGATTCCAAACAACCTTAATCTCGTACAGACTATTAATATAGGTACCAATCCCCACAATGAAGTGATAATGGTAGCTGGTTTAATCATTGGCCTTCACCATAAAAGGACATGAGGCAGTCCTAGAGACAACTTCCAAAGCCAAAGGTCCAGGCAGGAAATTCTTATCATGAAAACTGCTAGAGAGTGGTATCCAGAGGGGATCTGGGACACTGCAGAACTAGTGCTCTTCTTTCCCTAAGACAAAGGTGGATTTAGGGAGTCATGGACCTTGGAAACAGTGGCTTTTATTATATCATGGTGGTTGTGTGCGTGGGAAGAAATCACCATGTTCTTTGACTAATGACAATTTTCTAATTAAGACTCAAATTGTTTGGCCTGACATAACTGTATTGAGTACCTGGGGAGGGAGCAAGATTGGCTTGGAGTGGAAGCAAAATTGAGTCAAAGCAATCTTTCTTGCTCTCTGATTTCTATGTTCATTAAGAACATACTGTGAAGGCAACAGTTGCTGTGGAGAAGGAAAGTCGGGTGAAGTGACTGCTCTGAACTGGAATAACAAGTTGTATGATCCAAGATCTCCTGAAGAGCATAACAAAGACTATCTGTCTTGGTAAAACATAGACTTTACACAGCATGAAAGATCCTCAGTCTTTGCTTCGGCAAATCATGCAAAGATAAAAATAACTGATATTAAAAAAAAAGTAAAAAAAAATGTTACTAGGATACCAATCATTCAGTGGAGGGCAAATCAGAACTCAGTGAGTCTGTAGGTAATGATAATTATAGTGTTGAGTAAACAGGTGAGACATGCTGCCAGTAATCCTTCCATTAGTTGGGGAACTCACCTCTTTTTTGTTCTACCAACTTCCAATGGACCACCACCCTCCCTGCAAGAAGCTCATGCACTGGAAGTCTGATGTCATGGCCCTTGTCATTCCCCTCAGGAAGGAGGCATCCCATTCTTCCCATGTTCCCTTCACTTTGGTTGGTTCTGTCTATTTCTCACCTATTCACCTGTGGTTTTCAGTGTGCCTGGAGCTGGAAATGGGATTTATGCTGAAACTTCCCAATCCCCATTTCTTACACACAGTCTAGCTCTTAATTTATATGTAACAGCACCATGTTATTAGCTGGGTTTGAAATCTATCATAATTTTGACTTTTCTTTTTCTTCAGTACCTCTGAAAAAAAATATTGCACTTACTTCTATTATTTAAGTATTAATTTGTTTTTCCCTTCCCAAGAATTATGCTTTAGATATGTTTTTACTGAACTCCATTTGTGTAATTTCATGTTAAGACTATTTTGAATTCAGATCCTGGTCACCCAAGCACCTCAAAGCTCTCCCATCCCTATTCCTCACTGTCACCTGTAAATTTTGTAAGTCTATTCTCTGTTCCAATACCCATATCATCCATAAGTAGAAAGCAGACATACAAGATCTTCTGGTGAGATCACATTTAAACTATTACCCATGTGTGTCAGAAAACTGTGTGTCTGCAATTTTTTGTGTGCATTCCGTTAAATAGTGATTTTACCTGTATTTAACTGGTTAAGATTTGGATGTCACAAAGGGTCATGCCAGAACCCTTGCTAAAATAAAGATGCAGCATATTGAATGCTGTGAATGTGAGTTTTCTGGAAAATGAAAGAAGTCAATCTGGCTTGGTTTGATTTGGTTATAATTTTTGACACCCTTTCCTCAAAATGTTTGTAAGTATACTGTACAGGGAGTTGTTGGAGTCTCTTTCTGGGTGTCAGCTGGCTGTTCTATAATTCCTTTCTTCCCTTTCAACACACAGGTATTGTACTATATTTATATTTATACTTATATTTATTTCTATTATCTTCAATCTTAAATTGCCCCCCTTGTTCCCCAGGCCAACACACTCTGAGGCAAGTTTTAATGGCTCAGATATTACTGTGACTTGTTCCTTCAGTACTTCTCGGTGAATGTGGTCAGGCCTCGAATATTGCTTTAGATAAGCATTTCTAACTGTTCCCTGTCTGCTCTGGCCTGACTCTGTGTTCTTCTGTTTAAATTAATTTTATTAGGCATTGTGCATAATAAGCTCCTTTAGTGAAGACTGAAGCAATGGATACTTTGGCCTCTGTTGTGCAGTCTGTTATTTGCTCTCTCTGTTATGTAGCTGTACCTCTTTCCTCATCTTATGTTCTGGTAACATTTTCTGGTTGTCTTTTATGCCTCCTACTATTTGTAACTCTTTGTATGCCCAAATGTTTTGCTTTGTCCTTACATATTATATAGTCAGACAGAGAGAGGTGTCCTGGTTTTCCAGGATTTCTACAGGACTTTCATTTTCAGGTGCCTAAAGAATGCCATAGAATAAAATATCAACCTGCAATCGTGCTTTCTTTTCCCTTTGTATCTGAACAGATTATTGAAGAGCCTTTAATATTTTTTTTCAGTATCTGCCAGCGGTCTCCTACCCTTTAATCCTTTCAATTATCTTCTCAAGAGGTTTCTACACCAGCTTATGAATTTTTAGAAATCTGCTCTTATGTAGTTCATCCTTAATAGTAAGGCTATTCCTAAAATAGCAGTCTGTCATTTCATACTTGCTTTCTTTCACCCAGATCACCATCCACCCTTTCAAGCAACCCCTCATTATTAGCTGAATCATATTCAGTTTAGCTGTGCCCCCAAACATTTTGTCTCTTCACACCACACCATCTGAGGGAAAACCTGCCCTCAGTGTATCCAAAGACCCTGACAACTGTCTGTGTCCTCCTCTATTACTTTTCAAAGGATATGATGCTATTTGAAGTGCCTTGTAGAGACAAGGTGACTCTTGAACATCTCTATGAGTTGCTCAAGCAAAAAGACCCTCATGTCTCAAAAAGACACTACTTCTTCTCCATGATTTAGTTTTCTTCAAAACACATCCAACAAGAATACATCTTTTTCTTTTCCCTCCTCATTTACAATTAAAGGCAGCCAAGAAGCCAGCTTCTTATCTTTCACTGAACTGGAAAGCAAGTATTCCTGTCAAAATGCCTTTTTTCTTGGGGAAAAAAAAAAAAAAGAAGCTGTATCTGTGTCCCTATTCCCGTTCCTTGGTTTGTTCCATCAAGACTTCGTGGCCCCTATGGTGTCACAGATTTGTTCATATGAAGACTGTGAGTGTTCCTCTTTATTCAACATATTCTTGATATTGCATATTTTGGGTATCCAGCCGTTTGCCCCATCACTCCCCCTCTGGTCTTTCTTGTGCTTTTTGCTAACCATTTCCCTGTGGAGATTGTTAACAAAGTACTAATTAGTGCCAAGTGAAGGGTATAGTGGTGGCTTTGTGATGCAGATACTGGTCAGCCAGGAACTTGACTGAGACTACAAAACTACTGTAATTCCCATCTATCTCTGGACAGACTCCAGATAGTAGTAGCTTTCAGTCTCTGCCAACCTGGTTTGGAGCAGTTTCCCTGTGTGTGATTTCACATGTCTGTCAGCCCAATCAGAAAGCCAGTCCAGGAATCCAGTACTTAGAGGGTGTTTGATACCCGTGGGAGCTGTCTGGGTCAGGAAACCAATGACTGGTTTATAACAGATTGGGGGGGGGAAAAAAAAAGTAAAGGGTAGAAATGGCATGGCTAGCATTTTAATTACAAATATACAAATACAACTGTAATTACATGAAAATTACCAATGTAAAGCTGAAAGGTTTTTTGTGTTTTTTTTTTTTTTTTGGTTGTTGTTGTTTTTTGCAAGAGTTCCCTGACAGTCTTAATAAATATTAAAGCTGATATGGAATTGTTCATACTAAATGTGAGGAGTTGCAGCCGCCCATGATGTGTGACATGGTTTTCAATGAAGTGTCACCTTGTTGGTTTTACAATGCCCACAAGGTGCAGCCTAGGTGGAAGTCACAGCTGGAGAAGCTGCCTCTGAGAGGTCTTTCACTCCATCACAGGTCTCTTAGAGCCCTGCCCTGTACACATCTATATATACACATAGCTTTCCTTTGTATACTCCAGACATACTTTTCTTTATTATTTAATTAAACATAATGAATAATTAATACACTATAATTAATGACATAATAATATACTCCATACACTATAAGGAGGAAAATGCTAAAGCTCATTGGAACACTGTCAGTTGCTATAAATGACAAATAGGCAGCAAACTTGAAAATCCTATTTGGTGTTCATGTGAGTTACTTTCTAACTGGATTTTGTATGTGTACCGACTTCTCTATTCCTGATTAATGGGAATGTTTGCACATTTCCAGACAGAGACAGATTTATGCTCATCTATTGCTTTATAGATGTTGCAAGAAGATGAGCAGGAAGCCCATCCTGCACCAGACAGCTAGAATGTTCTGAATGACATTTTCAGAAGACAAGCAAGTGACAAGTCCTATTTGTTTTCATTTAACACAGCAGGTCAGTCAAAACCACACATAAAATACCATTATGAACAATGACAAGTAATAATCCATATTTGCCAAGCATAAGAGAAAAACCAGTTTAAGCATTCCCTGTTCAACAAATCCCTCCCACTAAATTCTATCTTCTCAAAAATCTCAAGTCTATAAAAAATCCCTTGCAAAAATGTTGGGATTTAGTGCAGCAAAGCAAAGCAATGGTCATGAGCTCTTTACTTAAGAACGACCTGTCCTAAGCCTATAGCTAAGCACATCCAGGAAGCATTTGCTTCTGAATCCCAGTTTATCTCAGCTGCTGGGTAAAACCACAGGGACTAGTTTTTGAGATACTTGTGGCAAGTCCAAAATTATAAAATAGCTCACATCCAAGCCTTGAACTGCACCTGGAGAGAAGTGGGAACTAGCAGTGTTTACAGAGCTGTGTGTTACTTGAACACACAAGTACAGAGTGCAAAAACTGCATAATTTAGGCTTTAAATGTATTTCTTTAACACATGAGATGCCCTCCGAACCAGCTCATTTACCCCAGAGCCTGAGCAGCTCAGACCAGGATGCCAGATACATGTCTTTAGCAAATGAACAGAATAAGCCTCCTTTTTTGTCCTCTCCAGTATTTTATTCAAGCTAACATCTAATTAGAACTGCAATTTTGGTGTGCTCTTTGCTGCTGCTATGACAATTCCTAAAAGCATTTTGTGAGCATCAATTGTGTGTGATAGTTCTGCAATGAGCTCCCCAGCTACTGAAGGAGAAGAGAGGGACAACATGAGCTCTGTTTTATTATTGCACAGTACAGATAATGATACACTAACCATATCAAAAGGAGCTTTGTAATTATTGGCTCAGGAGCTCTTGTGGTTATTTTACATTTAACCCACATACCAATTTGGTGTCTGCTGGCACATGGTGGCCATATGGAGGGCAGAAAGCATTACTGCCTACCACAGGAGAACATAATCTGGAGAGCGGAGGCATTTCCATGTGCTGAACAAAGTTCCACCCACATCATAAATTGGTCATTCTGCCACATCATAAGCTGCAGAAAAAAAAAAAATCACATAAATCTTCACCGAGACTCTACAGGACTTCAGTCAGAGACTCTCTTCTGTGCAGCCCATGAATGCACAGCTGATGCTTTATAATATAACAAGCAATAGTCATATATCTTCTACCAATGCATTTTGTCACGTTATACTTCTACATATTTTTGGAGCAGTGTTGAAAAGCACATAGTCTACTTCCCTCCTATGAAAAATGTTAATTAGACAAATTATTGCCTGATTAAGATGGGCAAAGAAACCATCTAAGTAAATGAAAGATACATAGTGCCTATTTGTAATCACATCTTTTCACCTGTTTTCTTTGGGAATTAAAGTTTAAAAATGGCTGAAGAAATTTTATATACCTATATTTTATATAATATGTAACTTTGTGTTGATTTTTCTATATTATTGCACACAAAAATATTTCTCTGGACAAAACACACTTGCCTGTCCATCTCCATAAATGTGTTTTTATTTATGTATGTGTGTATGCTCCTCTGCTGGTGTGTTTGTTGGGAAGGGATGCTGTAGAACTTTTGTCCAGGTCCTACATGTTTACTAATATTTTGGGCAAGTTTTATTATCCCTCTTCTGAGGGGAGACTGAAAAGAAGAAGAAAAAATTTAATTATAAATTAAATTATAATCTTTCTTGCTGGTCCTGTACTACAGTATAGCATAAATGGCAAGGGAACTTAAACACATGGAAGAGGGGATTTTGTTTGCATTGCCTAAACAAATATTTTTTAGTAGTATAAAAATAGGTGGAACAGGAAGATAGGCAGGACCAATGTAGAAGAAAAGCATGTTTGTGCCCAATTCACCGGAGAGATTGTTAAAGAACATTTTATCATAATGAAAATATTACCCTTGGAATGCCAGCAAGATCAATGTCAATTCAAGTTGCCTGCTCTTTTTGCTTCTAGTCACTAAAGTTAGACTTGTCCTAGAGTTATTGTGACTAGATGATTTTTTTTTTTTTTTATTTCAGAAAATGTTCTCTTTCATTCACGAATCAATAGCTCTTTGCTAGTCCTGGCTTTGCTGCTTGTACTTCTCTGTCAGCCCTTGCTAAGGGCTGTTGCTAAGGGCCAGAGGAAGTGTCTTGTTGCATTCTGCTGAGAAATTGAGGAGGAAAAGCACATTTCTGTGAGGTGCAAATGAAGCACTTTGCCCACTGCTGTCCTGCAACGTAGGAAATATGATTCTAGCTGGAACAAGCTGCTCATGATTAGGATCCCCCTGTGTTTCAGAATTTTGACAGCCTATTCCTAATCTCATAAAATTAGGAGAGTGCCATGGTGGGACCTAAAGAGAAATATTTTTCTTACAGTAAAGGACTCCGAGCAATCTGTTTCAAAAGGAAATTTTTATAAAGTTTTCCTCCTTCTCTTGATGAAACGAACAAAAATTTTTCTGTGGATTTCAATGAGAAAAAAACCCTTCAGTCCAACAACTTCTAATGCCTTTGTTTGAAAGCAGATGAGTGGGATATATATAAATTTGCCAAAAGTTTTATAGACAACAAACTAATAAGCCTAGTGAAATTCTTCATTTAATGATACGGAATTTAGCTAGAGGAAACAGAAACATCCAGACTAAGAAATATGCCTCATTTACTTTCTGATGTATTTAATTTTAAATACACTACTGAGTTATTCAGATTATTTATTTCAATACATTTCCGGATGTGTTGTACAGCAAGCTTTGACAAAATCATACAGTTTTCAAAAACTGACATACTCATATCGTGACTTACTGTGCCTGGGAAGTCCTGCACAGCAACTACACCGCTCCTTCAAGTGACTCTATTAACATCTGATGACTGCATCAATTAGTAGTTTTACTTCAATTACCCTTCAACATGAAAGAAGCACAGTTTTTTTGGAAGTTGCATGCAGGGGAACCTGCACTATCCAGGTTTCTCATGCATGTGAGCTTGGGATCTAAGAGCCTGCTTTATCGAGGTCACATGTGCACTGATAAATACCACAGTCGGGGTTATATGAGCAACATAAATATGAATACATAATCCAGTTGCGTCAGGCAAGCCCGTGAGGTTGCATCTGCTCTACCCTATCCAAAGGCTGAAGGCTTTTAGTGTCTGACTACTGCCTGCAGGTTACAGTGCTAATAAGCCTGTCTTGTCTCCTCTGAACAATCTGTGCTGGAGTTGGAATATATTTCCTGTGGTTCATCAGAAGAACTGGCGAGCAAACAAGGCTGACAGATGTAGTTCAGACTTGTGAGGATTTCCTGGTAAGATTGTTTTTTCCCTGTTCAACTAATTATGAAAGTAATGGTAGAGATGAATATCCATTTCCCTTTGTTTGCAGTTGCAAAATTTGGCATTCATCGACATTTCCTGGTGGTGTAGAAAAGCCAGAAGAGTAATGGGTGGTTGTAATGGTTTGGCCTGAAGATTCTTCCTGTGGACCTAAGTGGAGGGTGATTTGAATTATATGTCCTGCAAGGTGAGAGCCATAAATCAGATCTGAGCAGAAGAGAAAGTCTAAGCAATTGTTTATGTTTTGAAATTAAGATGCCAAACTTCATTTCATCTCTTTAAGAACTAGACAGGACAAAGATACTGCCCCTGCTTTGGAACAAGGAAATAGTGAAAGAGGGAATTTTTTAACTGTATTCTTCAGAAATTCCCAAGAGGTGTGATGAGTGCACTTCTTCTTCCAAGACTGTTAATGAAAAGCCATAGTGTTCTGGAGGAGGTACAGATGGCTTCTGAAGGATGGTTGTATGATGCTACATTCAGTGGGATTCCGACTCATCATACCCAGCCTGCTACCTCAGAGACAGAAGCTGATGTTTTAAATATGATCGTGGAGCTGAGTACCTTCTGGAGCAGTCACGCTGCATCTTGGATGGATACCAAAGCTGCTGAGCGTTCAGCACTGCGACAGTCTCCAAGGGAGCTGGAAATGCATGACCCAGCAAGACCCACAGCTCCAGAACTCACCAGAAAGAATCACATCTCTTTCATCCCAAGCTAACTAAAACCTTTCCATTAGAGCAGGTTTTTCCTAATCAAATACCTCTGTGTCAAAAGATGGTTTGAGAATTCGTGATTTATGTGTTTAAGGAGACTGGGGAAAGGGATCTTCTGCTAAACATTCTGTTTCTTTACCCAGAATAACCATACCTTCCCCAAATTCTTGCTTTGATGTAGATAATAGAAATGAAATTAATGTGGTAGAGACATTATAATTTTTAACGTTCACTGGATATTATTTTTTATGCTTGTTCCTTGAGGGGTAAGCTGTGGTCAAGACCCTAAAAGTTAAGGAAAAACAAAAAAAATAAGGGATTTGCCAGGCAAATGGTTTGGAGGAGGACAAGAAAAACTGTCGCACAACAGAACTGTCACATATGCTTTTTCCACTACCCTCTAACTTCTTTGGTTATTCAGTATGTAAGAATAATTTTCATTTCCCAAATGCTTACAGAACTTTCCTACAAGACTAGCATCTGCAGATGACATTAATTTTATCCCAAAAAAATGTGTGTGCAGGCTGGACGGGGTTACGTTTTTTAATGTTCTTTGCACTTCCAACTAGTCAGCAGTTGCAAGGTACATTTCCAACATTTATTCATTAAATTTTGCCACATGAATTCTTTTCCTCAGCCTTGCTCACTAGCTGAGATTTGCTAGGCTTGAGGAGCTCGAGGTTGGATATTAGGACAAGGTTCTTCAGAGAGTGGTTGGGCACTGGAACAGGCTCCCCACGGGAATGGTCACCAGCCAGTCAACCCAGCCTGACAGAGTTCAAGAAGCATTTGGAAAATGCTCTCAGGCACCTGGTGTGACTCATGGGGTGTCCTGCCCAGGACCAGGAGTTGGACTCCACGATCTTTGTGGGTCCCTTCCAACACAGGACATTCTATGATTCTGTGAGAAAATGTAGCACTTGAACACTGAGGCCACAGGCAGGAGAAATGGCAGTGATGGTGCATGCCTTTACAGCTTTCACCACAGCAATACCCTATGCAAGTGCTTTTCCATCACTGTGAAACACCCAGTTTATCTTGAACTGCCCATGTAGGACAGATGGAAGAAGTAACTTACTTCATGATCATCCCAGCCATTTCTGCAAGAAGCATTTGACTAAAGCCTGCATAGCTCTTTTTCCAGTTATTTACCTTCTTTCACATTGTTGCAGCCAGAAGATCGTTAGGTGCCTTTTTAGGGCAGGTTTGAATTTGATGAGACTACTTACATAAGTAGCTGTTGGCCAGTTTCAGCTGTATGACCCTTGGTTCCAATTTCTAGTTCAAGACACTTGGGCCTGTTACGTCAATAACCTCTTGGTTGCTCCTTCTCAGTCCTTGTCCTGCAGACTCTGCTGACAAGCTTCAGCACAATCCCCACTGAAGTTTTTATAAACTGAATAAATTGTGGCTTGTGATGGATGGTACAAAATTCGGTTGTTTATTTATCTCTGGCTGATTTTCCAGTATCAGAGATTTCTACTGCTCAAAAAATGAAAGGTTAAATGCCTTCAAGTCTTTGTCCTAGATATTGCCATGTTACTGTGTTTGAACTCAACAGAGGACAACATGTGTATGCTTTTGTAAATGCCATTCCTATAATTCTCCCTTGCATGCTTCTTTCTGAAAGACTCCAAAGTAAAGCTTGGTGGGAATTTTCCCACAGTCTATTTGTTTGTATGCAAAAATGCTGACTTAATGAAATGGAACCTTTTTAGTGGAAAAAATTTGTTCCAGTAAGAAGGCTTCTCCAATTCAGAAGTGAATTTCTGGGAGGGAAAAAAAAAAGCAAAAGACAAACTTTCCATTCTTTTCCTCAGAGTAGATGGTTGCTTAGTGCTCAGGTGTTCCTTGGAGGAAATGGGCAAGAGAGGTTCAAACCCCACTGATTCAGTGTATTAATCTCTTTCTGGGCCAGCTATGCAAAGCTGAACATCATCAGACAGAGTAAAAGGAAGTATTCTTATTGGCTTCTGTTGTTTTATGCCTGTTCGGCATTTTTTTTCAGGAAAGTTCTGATTTCATTTTAATGCTCAACAAAAGCACATTTTGGAATGACCACTGTTTTCCAAAATACTAATGTTTTGCAGCTAGTGTTACACTAACCCGGCAGTGATTGCCTCGCAGATCCAATCATAACATCTTTAAAATGCGGATGACAGAGTTCACTCTGCTTGGGATCTATAATGTAAATGGAGCCCTTCTGACTCTCTGCAGGTTTTTTAGGAGACACCTAGGGTTTGATTCTGCAAATTTCTAATATATAAGCTGTTAGGAGCTTTAGCTACTTAACTAATGGAGCTATTCATATGCTTGATGCCAGCACATTGATAACAGTTTTATTAAAGTCAATAGAAAGATTTCTACTGACCTCAAATGAATGTTCATTACATTATGTCCTTGTATCTTCAAGTTTTGATTTGATGTTTGATCTTGTCTTATTTTAGTAATGTTCATATAATACTAAAATTATATTTATATCAGTGATGCATTGCTACAATTTCAGAAAGAAGTATCTACTTTGTCTATTCTTTAGGGAGAGAATAGGAATGCAGAAAACCTGGATTTTTCTCTGACTTACCACTGACTTAGACTATCTATCATTATTTATTAACTTTAGCAATTAATTTTATGATTCCAATATGCAAGGAAATTTAAGCACTGGGAAATAAAACATTCAGTAAAATATTGCATTACAATACTCATAACCTTAATTTACTCAATAGCAATTTCACAATTAGGACATTATAATGCAGTTTTAATGCACATTTATTATAGTAATGAAGATCAGAATTACACAGATATAGCACAAATCATATTTAATCAAGAGCAATCTCAGATAATATCCAACTAAGAATTAGAATTATATGGCTCTGAGTTTCTATGTATCTTTTTTCTTCTATCAATAAGTAATGCTACAAATTGTCACAGTATAAATTGTTTATACTTGTTTTAAAACATTCTATAATATTGATTGATGCTTTAGGCTGAGTACTTATTGTACGAATTCCATGAAAGTTCTCCAACTAATGAGAAAATTAATTTTCCATCCAGTTTTCAATTAGATTTAAATATTAATTCTTATAATGTACTAATTTCTTCAAAATGAAAAAAAAAAAAAATCAACCAACCAAATGAACCAAACCAAAACAAACCTACAAAAACCCACCCCCAATTTACTATTTCACAAAGCTGGCAGACAAAAACCCTTGTAAAACAGAGTCTTTAGTTCATAAAAAGAAAATTCTATCATAAAACTCTCCCACATTTTAAACTAACATTCTGTGAAATACTGTTCAGCTTTACAAAACGTCACAGCTTGGTCCTCTATATCACGCACTTTTGTCTGTCTCACATAGTAACCACCTCCTTGAATCTTCTTAGTTGGAATCATGCTGCCAAAACAGATGGACTCTTAAAGTAAAGTGCAAGACTAATTATTATTTCTTAATCTTCAGCTATGAGATTTATCTTTTAATTTAAATTGGAATAATACTTTCACTGCAGTTTATCATACTTGTACTGTGAAAAGCATTCTAGGATCAAGTAAAATACTATATCATACTGGGTTTAATGTATTTTTACATTTTATGTAATTACAGTATTATTTTTTAAACTATAGCTAAAATATTTTAGGACATATTGCATGTCTTGAGGTATGAGTGGTGAGTGCATAGGTTTCCAGCAGCTGTTAATACTAAAACAAACACTTCTTCAGAACACTGAAACATATATGAGAAATTTGTGTTCGGTGACCGAATAATATCAGTTGACTTCTGAGAAATCCCAGCATTGTGTGCATTTGTAGGTAGAAGTATTTTACATTTGGAAGCTTCCTCCATGAGTCATGTCCTAAACCAGAGTTGTAACTGAAAGATGTTACTGCTCCAGCCCTGTGTGCCCCCTTGGCCACGACTGCCAAATCAGTCTCCAATTAAGAACGTGAATGACGAAAGAATAAATAGCTTTGCCTTTTTTACTGAACATGAGGCCCCTGTAGCATCTTGAAATGTATGTTATATTCAGCACAAAGCATTGTAACATTCACAAACATAAAACTCTGCTGCCTGTTGTATAGATCTCTGCTCACTGCTGCAGTGAGAGATTTCGGTGGACAAGAAATAGCCTCTGACAAAACCAGCAGATAATATTATTAAGTAAATTTAAAACCATATCAAGTGTCCCCAGAGCTGTGAAACAATAGTTAGCTTACACTAATCTTGATTCTGAGCCTAAGAATGCCGTGGTTTCTCATGTCATTTTATGAATTACTTTTGCTACATTTTAAGGCATGATGCAATGGTTTAAAAAGTGGAAAGTGTATCACGGAGAACATTCTGGCTGAAATCCCAGGTCTACTAAAATCAATGGAAGCTTTTACTCTGGTTTTGTGTCATACATTGGTTATTTCCCCTCCCTTGTTCTTTCCACTTATGCCTGTTTTATGCTACTCTTTGATACATGTCGTTATATTGGAGTTTGTTAAAGTACTGCATGTTTCATTGCATAATCAGAAGCCAAGTTTGCACTAAACAACAGAACATTATTTTTATTTGGAGAAACAAAAATTATGCATTTTCTCTCACAACTGTTGTTTGGTAGATATATGATGGATAAAGGTAAGAAAGAGGTGATTTAAAAAAATGGACTGAGCTTTAAAGAAATGGACTGTATATCTGTGACATGCTTTTTTGTGTGTGTCACCTGCAATATGTGACCTTCGGTTGGATATGACTTAAAAGTAACTGCACGCTGTAAGTTAAACACTAGAACATAAACACCTACATTATACCTGAAGCACGCAATAAAATAAGAAAACACATTTCCATTTTCTGAGTGACCTCAATCTCTGAATGAGGACCCCTGCACATTACATTAGCAGGCTTGGGCTCCATTACACTGCCACGCACTCTGCTCAATCTACTGAAATATTGATTTTTTTTTTTACAGAGCACACACACTGTCAAATCAATATTCCTGTACACACAGCTGAGTAGCAGATCATAGCTGGGGCCTGCTCCATGGCCTAGCAGAGAAGGTGTACGTGGAGGGAGCAGGGACAGAGGAGCAACAGGAAGATGGGAAGTGCTACTGCCCATGGCAAGCTGCAGTAAGACACAGAACAGGGCTGATGACTGAACAGCACAGTGAAGGTGCAGACAAGGAGGGAGGAACATGTTTTTTTAAACAGAAAGGTTCAGGAAAGGCTTGCCCCTTCTGTTTCTGCAGGCAAAGGAGCTAAAGGAGGCGAAATCTAATTTCAAAGCGTTTTTCAGTTTATTTCTCTCTCAGATACTGAAATGACAGCCATAGGTTTGGGTCAACGGGTATCACTGTGATCCCGCAGTGACAGGGACCACGTACACACTGGAGTTCGTGGCCCAGTGATGCTCCTGCAGGACAGTCCTGGCACGTCTCCTCCCATGAACACCTGCATGTACACACAGCTCGTATCGGGACGGGTTCTCTTGGAACTACTCCAGTCACTCAAGTACAGAAAGAGCATTTTTACTGTCGAGGCTCATTTTTACTGTCGAGGCTTTCATGGCTGGAGGAGCCCTGCATCAGTGTATCAAACTGTTACTGCTGCTAGCAGTTCCATCTGAGCCTAGTGAACAAGCTGCACAGTAAGACAAATTTTAAGTTCTATGACTTTAATTAAATGTAAGAGAAAAAACAATTGCAGGAATTATTTTCAAAACTTTGTTGAGGTAATTTTGTACCAATAGTGTACGATGAGTTCCACAGAGAATTAATGAAGTCCTCACACCTTCGAGAGAGAGCAGAAAACACTGTTTTCAGACAACAGATGCCCTCAGCTATTCCTTCGGGGAGAGGGAACACACTCTTCAGTGAAAGTTGTTACATTCTTTCCAAAGTCCTTCAAATGCCAAGCGGGAACTGGAGACGGGCGAGGATTCTCCTGCTCACATCCACCACCGCACAGCCCCGGCTGCTCTTTCGGGGGAAGCCGGGACACCTGAAGTGCCCGCGGAGCCCAAGTACCGCGGCGCTCAGCGCTCAGGGGCAGCACCCCGGCCCGAGGTAACACAGAGCCCTCCCCGCGGGGGCTGCGGGAGGCGGGACGGCTGCCGGGGCCGGGCACCGCCGGGCGCGGACGGGACCCGCACGGGGCGGTAACGCTGCGGGGCCGCAGGCGGCGGAGGGGGGGGCACCGAGAACCGGCACCCCGTCCCCGCCCCCATCGGGCCCGCGGCAGCCCCTCCAGCCCGCCCCACATCCCCAGCCCAGTCCCGCGGCTGCCCGAGGCGAGTCAGGGGCGTGGAC
>VYXD01016600.1:547-43402 GCA_013397195.1 Hylia prasina | reverse complement strand
CCGGGCGGCTGCTCGGCCGCGGCTTTCGCAGGGCGGCCCGTTAGCTCCGGGTTGGGGGAGGTGTGTGTGGGGGATGCATTTTGGGTATTTATTAAAAAAAAAAAAGAAAAAAAAAGAAAAAAATCTCTTCGCCTCCTTCTCCCTCTTCCCCGGGCAGCGGGTCTCCCGCCGTGCCGCGGAGGAGGAGGGGGCTCCCTTCCGCACCTCTAACCGTGTGCGCCTTCCCTTCCCAGGCAGGGAAACTTGTGCTGGCGGGCGGCCCCGGCGCCGGTACCGGCGGAGGACTGGAGCCTCCGGAAGCAAAGTTCTGTGACACTCCGACTCTGGGTACGATAGCAGTCAGTGCACTACAGAACTTTGTCTCCGGCGGCGGCGGCGGCCCCGGAGCCTCAGGTGGACACGTCACTGCGGGGATGGCGAGCCCGGGCGCTGCCGAGCGCCGAAACCTGCGCTGCAGCCTCGGAATAAAGTCTGTGCTGTCGTGGCCTCCCGCTCTGAAGTTTTGTTGGGTGTCCTTTTTTTTTCGTTTCCAGGGTAAAAATAGCGCAGCATCTGGGTACTGAGGGTTATTTCAGTGCAGTCAGGCCGGCCTGGCTGCCGGCATAAATGTGAAACTGACTGGTGCTCGGTGCAGCTGAGCCGGTGGTGGGTATGTGGACGTGCTCGGTGCTGTGCCTTATAGTGCTTTCTTTTAAGTGTGTAACAGAAATATGGCCGCTTAACTGAGGGCTTGAGTTTAATAAAAGGCTCCGTGCTTCTAGCAAAAATCTATGCCACCGAGCCCTGCTGTAACACAATGCAGTAAGTGTGCTAATTCAGGATTTAGGCCTTGCCTCTGGTACTGGGCTGTTTTCCTCTTTAGGAACTTCCAGCTTCAGTTGAGTAATACTTCAAGCCTCAGCATATTCAAAGATTGCAAGGTTTGTTGTGATTGAATACTGCAAGGCTTCAATCTTACTGATACTGGGGGGGAAGGCTTTGGAAAGAAAAATGACAGTTGTATTTATTAGTGCAGTTGCAAGGCTTTATAATGTAAACTTACTTGACATCTGGACAATACTTAACTTGGACAGTGGCTTTAAGGGCTGAGAAGGGAAGGGCCAAGCTCAACTTTCTTCAGTTTGACACCTGGCAATGGTACAGTAGCTGGCCTGCCTTTCTTCAGCAATTTTGCAGAGTTTCTTGATGTGTAAACTAAGCTGTGGAGTTCTTGTGAGGTGGATGTAATCACCTGATCCACTTTCATCATAATGAGAGTAATATGAAAAAACATATTGCTAGAGGCCAGATGGAATAAAGTATGACAATTTATTTTAAAGATCAGTATGTACTGTAGAATATGTTAATAATGAGGTAGTTCACAGCAGCTGCATTGTATGGCAGATATGTTGCTTTTATTTGTATAATTTTATATTTATACACACACAGAAATATGTGTGTATACACATATATGTTAGAGGTCTCATATTCTGTTAGCTTCTTCTAGCTAATCATCCCCCTTGGGCTCACTAGAAACCTGAATCAACTTTTCCTTTCTGCCAGTCTGAATGTGGAAGGTACAGCAAGATTATATGGTTCATAGAATTGGGCTGGAAACTGAAATGCTATTCTAAGTACATGCTTTTTAGCTCAAAATGTTTAATCAAAGGGTAGGTAAAGTGAGGAGCACTTACTGTATGGCAGCCCATGTGACCAGCTAGGGCTATATTTGGATGCTGGAGTTTTAAGGAATCCTTTTTACTAACCATTTTTGGCCAATTGCCTGCAGCTTTATGTTGTGCAGTGTGACGTCTGCTAAAAAAGGCTTGGAGGTCTGATGTCTGCAAACTGTTTAATCAGTGTGGCTATAGGGAAACACCTTGTAGTGTCAGGGCTGAAGTCCCACTGTATTTAATTTAGGGGTGGTTCCTGCCTAGCAGGATATACACATTGCGGTTTCCAGTTTTTGTACTAAGTAGTCATTCGGAGTGTTGGGAGGGGGGTTGGTGGTGGCACAGTAGATCTTACAGAAGCTTCTTCGATACTCAGATTTGGTGGTTAAAACTCTGTATAGATTCTTCAAGTTCTGGAAACCCACAGGCTGGAGCATAAGCTTACTCTTTCAGGGTAAGTGTAATGTGTTTGGATCTCAGTTTATTCAGTATAAATGCAGCCCAGAAGGGGAGGGTGGGGTGGGCAGAATCCTGAAACCTCTTGTAGTGGTGTGATGGCAGATAGCAAACCTGAGTCCAGCTGCAGTGGGAATGAAGAACTGTCTGCCTTCTTTAAAACACTGGAGACAATTTTTTGCCTGCTTTACTTCCCTGGTGGTCAAGTTGACCCATTCTGATGGTGAGTATTGCTTGGCCTCTTGGTAGTCCTCACTTGGCCTTGCCACATGTCTGCAGCATGTTGTACCTCCTGTCCTACAAGTAATACTTGAATAGTGACCTTTTGGTGACACTTCTGCTTTGATACAGGAAATCATGTGGCCTTTAGATAGGACTAGGAAAGAGCTTAGCACTTCCGATTTTGTGCTTTATTCTTGCACTGAAATGTATTTGATCTGACAGTACCCTGGCATTTGAACTTTCTCACTTTGCAGTGTAAGACTCTAGAAGCAAGCTTGAGGTGTGTAGCAGTGCTTGGGGCCTTGAGTGGGAGATGGAGCTTTGACTAACCTATTAACGGTAGCGTTTGATGAAGATGATGCAGGAAATGGAAACAGAAAAATAACTGGTGATGCTGTTTAATATAGAGTCTGAATGCCAAACTGTGTAAATGCGTTAATACATGTTATTTTCCAATGACTGCGTGGCATTGTCTGCTTCTCTTCCAGTGCATCACTGGAGACGTACTCTAAACTGCTGCTTTATTTTTTAGTGCTTTTTGACACTTCAGAGTGTCTATTCCAATTACAGTCCTTCCCTCATTGGAAGAGTGGCAAATGAGCATGCTGAGTAAATTACACACATTTCCAAAATAGTAGCAGTCTGTTATTTGAAGGAGCAGAGGCAAAGGAAATGATACCAGCCTATTTATTGTTCTGCAAAGTGGAGAACAGGAAAGGAGTTTGCTGTCAAGTATTCTGAAGGTTGAAACTGAATGAATCTGAGCATGGCCCAGACTCCCTGTATGTATTGATTCAGCTGTATGTACGTGCTTGAAATCTGTACAGAGGTGCTGTTTAAAAGAGATATCTTAGAATTCTAGAATATAAAAGGTGCTATCTCACACCTTTTTTTTCTCTTCCAGGTTGGGATCTCTTAAATGCCAAGATTTTGGTGTGTCTTGCACTGCTGGGAGTGATGATGAGCCAGTGTGCAAGTTGAAGTGCTGGGGGGTTTTGTGGTGGGAGAATAATTAAGAGCGTAGGGAATACAGAGTAAAGGCAAGCTGCACAGCCTGTAGCTGGTTAGTCTCAGGATGCCACGGGACCTGATAGGGTTGAGGAATGTGCTTACTCGAGTAGCTTCCAGAGACTGGATTTTGAGCTGAAGTTTTAAGCAAGAATCTAACTTGTACCAAAAAATGCTGTTAGTAGAGATAAAAAGGACAAGCCTTTCATGTGTATTTTCATGCAACTAAGTTGTTCTGTTTTATTAGAAACAGAAGTAGATTTACTGACTTCTAGCAACTGTATGATAAACAACTTATAAATAGACCATAGAGTTCAATGAAATACAAATAAAGTGTTGGAAGTAGTGAGCTGACTGCTAAAAACCCTGGTATATTTATATTTATCTGCTGCCTGGGCAGCAAATATTCAGGAAATTTCTCCAGATCCACATAAAGTGAAGTGTCCTGAAAGCCCACCTAGAGCAGCAGCTCATGGAGTCCTGTTTATTTTGTGTCTGGTGGTAGCAATGGTCTTTTTCCAAAATCTTAGGACAGCAGGATAGAAAGGTTTTGCAGGATACCTAAGTTACCAACACAGTGCATCTGTCAGGTGCAGAATGGGAAGTAGAGTTGCAGTATTTGAGGTGAGTTAATGAC
The DNA here is from genome assembly GCA_013397195.1 of Hylia prasina. NCBI lineage: Eukaryota > Metazoa > Chordata > Aves > Passeriformes > Sylviidae > Hylia > Hylia prasina. Next base: position 39,427 of record VYXD01016600.1, on the reverse strand, counting down.
ACCGTGAGGTCAAGGATTTGCCTTGCAGCTGGAGCCAGAGGAGGTGAACCTGGTCCTGGTAGAAACAGGACATTGAGCTATAAATAAGCAGATTCTTAGAAGTGGAAACTGGAACTGCAGAGCAATCCAAGGTGTATTTTTAATTTTATTTTGCGAGGGATGTGAAAGTTAAAAAGATTTGACAAATGCCATTCAAATAAGGCTATTTTCTTACATTGTGTAACTGACGAAGTAGAAGTGAGCCAGGTGCCCATTGTACTGACTGTGCTGTGCAAATAATCTTTACTATGAGTGGGGATTTATTTTTTGGAATACTGGTGCTAATACTATCAAAGATAGCTTGGAGTGGTTGAGCCTGTATTTAAAATATTAGAGGTGGTGTGCTTAAACCTCATCCTAATTAGCTGCAGACTGAGGGAGCTGAAAGTTGGCTTCATATAGCCAACTCAAAGTAATTACTTGCTGAATTATATGTATGCACAGTAACTTGCTGAAGTGAGCATACAGAATCCTGGGCCTTGTGAAAAAACAGCTTGGGACTATTAGTGAATGATTGCCACTTTATTTTGAGCCCAGTTGGGCTGTGAGGCAATACTGCCTATTTGTGCAATGACAATTTTTACCCTGTCTGATGGCTGTTATCTTTCAAGTTTTGGAAACTGCATTCTTGCACCAATACTTGATCTGTTGCAGAGCTCTTATGAGTGTTCTCCAGCTGTAGTCAAAGGATGAATTTCTCTTTTTAATGAAACTAAGTCTCAGTGCTGAGTAGTGACCCACTTGGACAGCACTAGTTTTGGAAACATCATTAACAGTATGGGAGACTCAAAATAGTGGCAGTAGCATATTTAAGTTGTGCAAGTAGTGCCATTTAGGCAAACAGAAGCTGTTCAATATTCTGCATTTTGGCAGCTAGATGACTTGTATATAAATTCATAAAGGCAAGTAAGTTCAACTGCTGTTAGAGTTTTATCACTTTTGCTGTACTGACTTCCAGCTCCCAGCAGGACATCTCAAAATTGTGACTGTCTGTAACAGCTCCTTCAGGTGCTGCTTCCTTGGAAGAGGCAGAGAAAGGATGGTTGTGGAAATGTACATAGATACAGCAATCAGCTGTCATCCTTTAATGTCTTCTTTCACAAACTGAAACACAGGAGGCCTATCTGAACATCAGGAAGTACATTTTCATTGTGATGGTGACCAAGCACTTTTACAGCTTAACCAGGGAGGTTGCAAAGTCTTCATACTTGAAGATATCCAAAAGCTGTCTGGATACAGTTCTGGGCAGCCTGCTTTCAGTGGCCCTTCTTGAGAATGGGGTTGGACCACATGACCTCTGGAGTTCCTTTCCAATCTGAACTATTCTGTGGTTCTGTAATTATTTTCCTCACTTTATATGCAGAAAACTTTTACCTTTCCTTCTGTTTTCTCCCTGTTCTCAGTTTCTTCTTACTACTTACTGTCACATGAATTATCCTTTCATTAATAAAGCAGAGGGGAAGAAGGGTTACAGAAGATCAATATTAATCTGAATAAATGTAATGTAAAGCACATAGTGATCACCTTTGATGCTAGTGTTACTTAGCTTGAGTGTTTAAAAAAATGAATCCCATCAGAAGCATGTTCTTGCTTCAACCTACATAAGTAATCAAGTACAGTATTAAACGTGTTTAATGCAGAGGGATTCTCATTTTCCTAGTGACTTTTATTCTTCTAAAAGTGTGGTTTTGCTCTTAAGTTATGGTTGGGTCCAAGGAAGCAACTGAAGCTCAGAGATTTCTTTTACATAAGGCCTTCCCAGTGCAGTGATGTTAATAGACTGACAAAATATTCCTAGTATGATAGCAGCTCTTAACCAAATGGCACCAGTGCGAGTTAGACTTGCTCTTTGCTCCTTCACCAAGGAAAAGGAGCTGTGCTAAGGTGGGGGAAAGGGTGGCAAACCACAATTCCATACAGAGGGAAGGACCTTGGCAGGGCAGAAATGTAGGTGAGGAGAGCGCTTCTTGCAGTGGAAGATGCTGGGTAGATATGAAGGCTTGAAATAGTAAAGAATATCTGCTTGGCTGCCCTGACTGCTTTTCAAGGTCGCTCATGTTTAGTCTTCAGGGAGTTGCATCACTGTAATCCCCCCCCACAGCCATCAAGGCAAGAAGCTGATAGTGTAGAGCAAGGCTTGGAGAAAAGGTGCATTTCACGCTGGTTGTGAAACTCTCAGTCCTTGCCTTCAAAAGCAAGTATGCTGGGGAATATTTGCTTTGCTGCTGCTGTGTAACATACTGCGCTCCCCTGTAGGTCTGGCTGGAGGAGGAAGGAAATGTAGATTCATCTAGGGAGAGAAGAAAAAAGGGGCAGGGGACAAGGCAGAGGGTAGTGGATGGAAGAGGCTGTGGAAATTGCCAAAGGAGCAAGATTTAGGCTCTGCTGTAAAGTTTAATGTCCATGTGACTGTGACTTGTTAAGTACTTTTCTAGATGTTAAACTGCTGGACTCTACATTGACCAAACTAATTTGGGAGCCTTGTGTACACTCACACTGTGTGAGAAGAGCTTCTGCCTTTTGAGATATTTTAATAAGTACCTGAAACGTAATGTTCATAAAGTACTATAATTATGTAACGTGGGATTTCAATTTGTTGTGTATTAATTTGAAAATAAAAGTGGATTTCAAATTCTGGATTCTTATGGCTTATATCATATAAATTCATTAGTTCAAATATGTTAGCTAACCCAGTGAGGACCTGCTGTACTCATAAACACTTGCTGGCAAACTGTAATTAACTATCTCTTTAGGGAGAAAGAGAACATGCTTCCAAGAAAGTGGAACTGTGCTTAACCATTGCACAGCGAAGAGTCAATACTGGTGGAGCCCTTAACAGGGAGGAAAGACTCACAGGTCCTCCACAGGAAAAGTTTCAGACAACAGCATTGTAAGGAAATAAATGGATGACAACAGCTTTGACTTCCAGCCTCATGTGTTCTCAGCCAGTCAAATCCAAACCAGAACTGAACAACAAGGAATAGTGCACGGAGACAAAGCTCAGTGTTCAAGGAGTGATCACTCCTGAAAGAGAAGAGAAAGCAGGCCCAAGCCTGCAGGAGCCTTCTCTCATAAAAGGCTTTTTCAGAAATATTTTAAAATAACCTCTTCAACTTACACTTAGTTGTGGGCTTATGTACTGGCTGGTTTGTTGAAATATTAATCTTGTAGTTTCATTAAATACAATGCATTCCATGTGGGTTTGGTTAAGAAGCAAGAATAAAAATACAATGAAAATTGAATTCTGTCTTTAAAATACTTCATTACTCAAATTGTGTGTTCTTGGCTTAATGTTAAACATCCAGTTCTGGATTGGTTCACTTGTCTGAACCATATTGTTTAAATTTTTGTGTTAAATATAATCATAATTGGGATGAAGCAAACAAAATTGGAAGCTGTAAAGGCAACTTTTAGTGGTTGGATATAAATGAGGAAAGGGCATAGGCAGCATAGCTCAGAGCCTATGTTCAGCATTAAGTGCTGAGATACTTTCTTCAGCATTATATGGAACACTTGCCATGTACAGTAAGCAGCATCAAGGCTGGTGAAAGCAGGGAAAGCCCACGTTGATCTTTGTCTCAGTGCTTTGAAATCTTTGTGTTTAAATTATGCTAAATTGGCATCTTGTTGTAAGGATATTGTCAAAATGCTGAGTTTTGTATAATCACATTTTCTCTCTGACAGAAAGGAAGGTGTAGCAATTTCCTCTCCCAAGTGACAAGTGATAGGACAAAAGGAAATGGCCTCAAGTTGTGCCAGGGGAGGTTTAGGTTGGATATTGGGAAAAAAATCTTCCCTGGAAGGGCTGTGAGGCATTGGAACAGGCTGCCCAGGGAAGTGCCAGAGTTGCCAAGATGCGTAGGTGTGGTGCTTGGGGACATGGTTTAGTGGTGGACTTGGCAGTGCTGGATTAACAGTTGGACTTGATGATCTTAAAGGTCTTTTCTAACTTAAATGATTCTATTATGCTCACTTCTGATGTACAAAGGCAGATATAGTGGTGACAGTCACTGTTTCAGTGTATGGGACAGTAAGTAGAACTACTGCTAGCGGTGTAAAACTTGAAGGAAATGTAGTCATTTAATAACATTCAAAGTTATTGAATGTGAAAAGAAACCTAACAAAATACTATGAACAACAAATGGATTTTACAGTCTCCAGACTGAAATTAGTTCCCTGCACTAAGAATAAAAAACATTAGTGAGAGGACTTGCTGTTGGATCATGCTTTGCCAAGTTGATGCTATTTATTCTGCTTCATAAACTATTATTTTGGGGTGGAAAAATGTTGAATGATATATGATTATCTAAATATATGCATATAAACACATATATGGATGTAAAATGTATGGGTTTAAGATTTTGATGTTTATGAAGTTTTTTCAAGTGCATGGTATACAGAAGGGATCTTTTGAACATATATTTTCCATAGTCTAAAGATACTTCACTGCAGACATTAATGTGTCTGCTTTTTTTGAGATAAGATTTTATTACACCACAGGTAACAAGAGTGGTTGCATGCAGGGAAAGGAGAGATATATGTGTAGCACTGGGCAAAGGATGACAGTGCTGCCAGCCTGGGGAATTTTTTGAGCAGTGAGTACTTGCAGCAAAATAGCCATCTAGTCCAAAGCACTGCATTCCCTTGAGAAAAAGGGGGAAGAATGGGAAAGTATTAAAGGATGTTTTCACAAGCATAGGGAAACTTCTCATGACTTAGGCTGTAGAGAATTTGGGAGGTAAGTAAGGTTAATACCACTGTAATAGTGGGGAAACCCAGGAGTGGATTTGCCATCTAATTGATGGAGAGGTTTTTTAATTACACAAAACTTTTCATCAAATAGGAGTAAAAGTTAAATATAGAAGAACAAACACATAAAGGACATTTTGAGAGAAAGGCATGCAGCTAAATTTTTTGAGTGCTTGGAGTATCAGAGTTTGGGAGATGCAGTTTGGCTGTGATGTTTCCAACAGAAGTGGTTTTGGAGAGAGTGTTTGTATTTCCATTTGACCCAATCTAGTAGTTTTTTTGCAGGGAAGGGCTATACCACTGTTGCATGAATATCCTAAATGATACAACTGGGTGGCAACAGGAGATGAGTAGAGGCTCCGAGCAGGTTTGGATACAACAGCTAGGTATAAATGAAAGGATGATAGGGTCTTTTTTGACCAAAACAAGTAGGTTAGGAGCTGGGTGGCATGGGGGCAGGGAAGACGTGTGATGGCTAGAGATCTGGCACTCAAGGAGGTGATACAAAGCCACTGGGAACAGAAGAGTACATAAGGAAGTTCATGCCTGATGTGGCCATTTGAATCATCAATTGCCAAGCAAGGCTGTGAAGAAGCCAAGTACTTGTGGGAGCCAGATCTTAATAAAATGATTGAGGAGCTGAAGGCATTTGTTAATAAAGACAGAGTTATGGTACATGATGGTGAAAAGCACAAAACACATCCCAGCCAGAGGGACTGGGGAGTACTTTGTAAAAAAACTGTCAAAATTGGAGCCTGGTGGTTTAGGTGGTAACAGGAGCAAAGTGCTAATACATTCAAACAGAAAAGCAACTTTGGCTTTAATCCATAAGTGTGAAAATTTCATGCCTATTCATGAACCAACATTATCTGTAGTTTGGTGTAACTCACTCTTTGTGCTCACTTAAATGAAATGGAATATACTTCTTCTTAAACTGACAAGTACATGATGTGCAGATTGAATATAACTGGAGAGGTATTTACTGTTGCAAATGTACTCTCTAGAATATTTGACACAAGAGCTGTGGAGCAAAATCTGGACCTAAATTACATGCTTACCATTCTCTCTCAGATCACATACCCTGTATTTTAGGGGAGACACAGCATAGGCAGCAAGCTGGGCTGCAGCTCTGGACCAGGCCTTACAGGTGACAAATAAGGCTGCCACCAGTAGGACGCATTGGTAGTGTATTGCCCACTGCACTTCAAATGGAGGTGTCTTTGGACTTGTTGGGATATTTTTCAAAGCCATTACAATGGCTATCCCCATAGTATTTTAGAGGAATGCTTGAAGAGTGAGGAAAGTTATTTAGGGGGTGACAAACCTAAGAAAGGCTGGAGGCAGTTTATACTGACTTAAAATGAAGAAATAACTGATTGCACAAGCTGAAAACACAAGTGAGTTTCTATGCTTGATCTGTGTCCAAGCCTTCCACTGAAGATGTGGACAGTCCATTGTGTATTAACAGTCATGCATGGTCTTAAGTGTTTGTGTAGGCTCATAATTAACATCATCCAGCTTTCTCCTGATAGAACTTGTTTGATAGAACTTGTTTTTATTCCTGCTTTGTGTTGAAGTGCCAGACCTATTGCTGCAGTAGCCCTCTCTTTTAAAGGCACTGCTCCGCTCACTTTGCTGAAGCACCAATGTGCAACACGCCAACAGGAGCTGCTTACTGGGTTTTGGAGCTGGTGACTGGGCAAAGTTGGTGCCTAGGCAAAAGGCACCTTTAAAGGCATTTGAAAGAGGAACTGCAAAACAAATGGTATGCATCATGTTAAATCTACATATTGTTGTGTTGTAGCCTATTTAAAATAGTTACAGTTTTTGCTTTTCAACAGTCATAGTCCCCAGTCAAAAGTGCAGGATGTTAAACAGGATCTATTTTAACGTGAACACCAGAGGAAAAAGAAGAGAAGGCACTGCAGGGGTTAAGCTGCGGGTTAAGCTGCTCAGTAGCTGGAAAAGAAAGGAATGGTAACAGGTAAGAGCCAAATACAAAATGACTGGTTTTGGCCTGCAGTGTTTTAGCAGACAAAAATTTAAAAGGCGGGTGAGAAAGGCTCCCTGCTAAATAGTTGCAGTAACAAGGCAGTCCTGCACATGGCCATGGGCAAGATCGGCACCAATAATCTTATCAGTCCTGGATTTGTGTGTCATACTGTCCCTAATGAATAAACCCCTCAGTATGACAGAGATATTTGTTGCTGTTACAACTCATAATTTTCTTAGCATTGCTTCTCAAAATTGTTTTATGGGAGAACAAAGCAAAAATCTGTCTTTTTACTTTAGTGCTTTCAAAACGAAAAGATGTCTGCATTGTATTGCAAGTGTTCAGTTACTCAAAGCCCATTCTCCCTGTGTTTACTTAATTTCTTACTCTTGTGCTTAAATCAGTACATCTCTGCCAAGAAGAGATGAACAGAGGAGCTATTTTATGAAAAAAAGGGTCAAACTTCTCTGTCTTTTTCAAGGAGATAGATACTAGACTACAAATGGGTTATGAAACATTGCATAAGCCATTACTAACCACAGCCTAGCAAAAGAGGAACAATAAAATCTCAGATTCCCTGTCTGGATTTGAACTGTGCAATCAGAAAAGTTTCTTAATGATGGAGTTGCACAGAAGACAAAAGAAACTCCAGCACTGAAGAGTTTGCTGAAAAACAGAATGATCAGTTAGAGGGGTTTTGCTGACATAATTCAGAGTTACAGGGTTAATCACCAACCCCCCTTTTCTTCTTTAAATTAACATTATCTTAAAACTTAAACTGGATAGAAATGCATACCCGAGTTTCTAGGTTTGAAATTAAAACCACAACTCCATCATCTCAATTCCTTCATAGAAGGTTTTGTTCACATTTGAAAGCTGCTAAACAAAACAAAAGAAAAACCCCACACTTTACATTCTAAAAGAAACGATTCTTCACCTTTAAATGTAACGATCCTTAGCTTTAGTTATTTGTAGTATGAGCATTATTCATCTGAGCTCATGCACCAGAATATTTATAACTCAGAACAGGAGAAGTGAAAGACATTAGATGTAAAGAAATATTTCCTTCCTCGGTGTCAGGAGGAATTTGACTGCTTCTGTTCATTAGTGAAGGTTGTGCAGCAATGCTCTGCAATGAGTGACGTTGTGGCAGCTTGATGGTTGGTTTTGTATGATGTAATATGTGCCACCCTGCTAAACCAGCCTTTGGAGAAATGCCAGTCAAACAGTAGAGGCAACTGATCCCAGTGCAGAAGCAAACTGATTTTTGAATCACTTTTGCTTCTGGTGCAGCTCAAATAGGAAAAAATATATTGTGAGTGAATGACACTACTGTATCAGGGCCCTTGCTCACGTGTCTAAACATGGTGCACACCTTTGAAAATTCATTCTGCCCCAGATCTGTCGATGTGCAGCACCCCCTGTGGAGCTTACAGGCCTGCTAATGGGAGCAGGGTAGGAACAACAGCAAACAGTGGACAATGTATTTTCAAAACTGAACCAGAAAACAAGATAGATGTGCTCATCCTCAAGAGTTCTATATACATCTGTAATAGTATGATCCTACTTTGGGGAGGGGTTGTTTATTTTTTCACCTTAAAAAAGTAACAAAGTGATGAACACAATAAAGTGCTTGAAACAGAGGACAGCTGAAACTCAAAGCTCAAAAGACAATTCCCAGGACTGTTTATTACCATTAACTCTGTTAATCTGCTCTGTAACTTCTTTTAGTCCTTTCATTGATGGATATCTGTTGAACTGAGAAAAATCCAGTCCATGGTGGTAATAATTATTTTAATAATTTTAATAATTTAATAATTTTAATAATTTTAATAATTTTAATAATTTTAATAATTTTAATAATTTTAATAATTTTAATCTACAAAGCTCATAAGTAGTAGCCCAGTCCTTCAGCAGTGGTACCATCAGGCCAGTAGGGTGTGTTCCACCCACAATGACAAACTGCCTGTGGCAATGGTCACAATTTTGTCATGTACTTATGCAATGGTAAGTAGCAAAGGCTTTCTAGTGCTGCTATAGAAACAACACCACCAGATCCTAGCAGTACTAATGAACTCTGAAAATTAAAGTGGCCATCTTCAAACCCAGCTATCCTTGGCATTAAGCCACTAATCCTAATCAACCTGGCTTTATTTTGTGGTCAACCACCAGTAAGAGTATTAAGTGAACATTAGATGTTATTAAGATCATTACATGAGTGGTGAAATGCCACCTCTCCTCACATTAATTGGGAAGGGACTGCTTTTTTTTTGTTGCAGAGAATGAACTCAATTAGAAGTGTAACTTTATTACCAATGGCAAAATGCTGTAGGTGCTTCTCCGAGAAACCCCAGCAGAGTTTCTCAGGGAAGAATGATGTGAAACCAGGGTGGCCTTTGTCAGTTTTCATGCTGACTCCCTCATCAGCTCTTGCAGAAGCTGATCAAGATCCTTCAGCACATCATAATGAAATTAGTGAAACCTGTGGGTTTGACATTAATTCTGTGCATCCACTTATTCTGCAGACCAGGAGCTGGGATGTATGGAGCAGGCAGGATCACTGCCCCGGTTCATCTGGGCTGGAGCATCAGTGGAACAAAGACCAGGCCTGACCTTTAGTCATTGATCTTCAAAGGCCATGATAGTCATCAGGATCCATCAGCAAATGGGGGTACTGGACTCTGACTGCTCAGCCATGCCCACTTCACATAGCTAAGAATACAATCACACCTCTCCCTCCCACTCAGCCACTAGAAAAAAACCCTCTTTGTATGATCTGACTGGCAAGACATTCTTGAATTAATTTTCTTCCTTCAACAATCTCTTGAGGGTTCCAGATCCCTGAGGGGACTTTACCCCATTAAATAATCCTTGTAACACTGACTATTCCTCACCTTAAGGCCTATAAAAGTTACACTTTTTCAATTCTTCTACTGAACTGCTTCTGTCTCATAAAAAACCATGTTCTTCCCTACAGTGTAGAAATCCTCCCAGTAATTCTATCCACTTGGCACTGAGAACAAAAGCTAGTGTAAATATGCAGTGATATTGGTAAGCAGAGGGCTGAGAACCAGCCTGCTGAAGCTGCAGAGAAAGACGACATAGGAGTTAATGTTCTCTTATCTGGAAATGTCAGCCCTTGATAGGAATCGTTTGAGGCACTTGAAACTGGTTCCATTTTGCAGAAACTCAAATTAGCAACCCACTGAGCACAACACTGAAGCAAATGGCTGCTTTCCTTCCAAGCACTCCAACATAATTTGTGGAGAAGATGCTTTGCTCCCTCAGGAGGTCAGACAGCATATTTTCCAGTGGAACTCTAGAAATATGGAAAAAAAAATTCTGAGAAATCTTTTGCTAGTGCCAGTATTTTAACTGCATTCTCGCATATAGAGGCTACTGTTTTTTCTTCATGGAGGAAAGCATTTAACTCAAAGATCAGCCCTTATACTTTTCTGTGGTATAGGAGAACTGAATTTGAATGAACTTCAAATTTAGTTTCCAGTAATCTACTTTGAATGCCCTGCTAAGCTAGGAATTGCCTAGATGTGATTAATAAATGGAAAGAAGGAATTTCTTGGGATAAACATTACCTAACTACACTCATTTCTTTTCCTTACAATTTCTTAGCTCTAAACACTTGGTGGTGTCTTTACTACCTATGACACTTTGTATTTAGGATTTTAATATACTTCTAAAGAAGAGTTAATACAATGCATTAACTTTTGACCATTTACGGCTAACCCTCAGTCTGGGGGAAGAAAAAAATTAAACAATCTTTTGCATACTGTAAATGATATAATTCATCATCCCACTCATACATGGTTTATGTGATTGCTATCATGTGTGCTGATTTAGGACACAGATCCATCATTTTCTATGTTCCTGGTTGGCATGTGGCTCTGTGTTAACTCATTCCTCATATGTCCTGGGAATGCGTCCATAAGGAAAAATTCCCGGACACTCATTGAAGAGCTCAGAGCACATCTGTTCTTGAGCAAAAAACATGCCTTGAATCTGTGGTCTGTGTGAACAAAGATTGCATGAAAACATGAGAAGCAACTTTAACAATGAAAAAAAAAATTAAAATTATAAGTTCTGTAAAGAGTAAAACAAATATGCCCAGAATATCCAGACACTTCAGTCAATGAGCAGTTAACTAGAAATAACGGCTAAATTTCAGGAAATGGGAAACATGATTCAATTTGTTTATGCCTCAGGTGTGGCATTACATCTTTTAATCATTACCTGGAAGCTTTGTAAATATTTTAAGACTCAACCTGTCCTTTCTGCATGCAAAGCACCAGATCCTCAGCTGCCACAAAATTTGTAACTGAAGAATGTCTGTAATTAAGCAACTTACATACAATATATAGTTTTATTTTTATGTCTGCTTTTTGGTACCACTTTTGGTATTTTGAGACACTAAGGGGTCTGAAAACCTACCCAGGGCCCAGCCATCTCCAGCTGCTGGCAGAGCAGTTTCAATGCTTGGCCACAAGCTGGAGACATGGACAGCTTGGGCCATAGGTCCAGCCTCTGACAGGAGTGTCATGTGTCTCTCTCCAGATACCCAACACCCTTTGGCCACCCCATAGATGGCACACAACGTTTATGCATGTGGCCAATGTCACCCCCAGAGAGTTATCACTGCTATCTGATTGCTTGAGGCTGTCACTGCTTCCTTTCCCAGTCAGGGACCTTCCTCCCACAAAGTGATGAGGCTAATTGCTTTCCATGTCTCCAAAGAAATTTTAGCAGTGAAGACCCTGCCTTGAACTCACGCCACCATCTTTGTTTAGAGAGCTTCCAGGTGCTCCTTCCCACTAAAATTCCAACCTGCTGCTTCTTTTTGGGATTAGCTGTAGAAAATCAGTTTTCACACAGCTTTGGTAGGATACCCCCATCCCATGTCTCCTCAGAGGGAGAGGTGAAGAAGCTGTAATGGTATCATGCCTGCCCTGGCACAGAGGGTGCCATTCCCAAGCCCGTGGGGTCTGGACTATTGAGGACATGGCAGGGTTTGGGACTGGAGTTGAGTAAAATATATAACCATAATGAGTTGTATAGGAAAGAAAAAGTATTTTGGGAGAGGGTATCCCCCAGCTAGGTTATCAGTCTGCATGGAGATGAGAGGTCCCACCAGAGTTCATGGGTGCCTAGAGTCAGTCTGGTTCATTTAAACTAAAAAATACAGATATTCTGTAAAGTCGTCTTTTTTCCCCAAAATGGAAGCTCCATGGGTATTGAGAGCAGTTACTGGTTTCATATGAAGAGCTTTGCTTTTTAATGTATCTAACAGGAGCTCGGTTTTTGAGATAAGTTCAACTTGATTAATTTCTTTCATCTGTGGGAAATGTAATTTCTAAGTCACCCTTATTTTGGTCATTTATCAGATCTCAGCATCCTTACTCTCTGATAGTGTTGCTTTTATGGAAATACTGCCTAGAAAATGTTAGGCAAAATTAGTTAATCTCATCTAAATGCATTTGGCATAGGGCTTTGGTTTGAAGCAATTCTTAAAAAACTACAGTTTTATATAATGTAAGTGGCCAATTTTTCATCTATTCATTCAGCTGTGCTAACTGGCTTGGTTATAAAATGAAGAGGTTGTCATGACCCCCTAGAACAAATCAGTAATGCAAAGTAGAGAGTGCTAGCATAAAGCAGAACAGTTTTCTTCTCTATTGGGGAAGAGAACTTCATGGGGAGTGTCAGTCTGAGGCACTCATGGGCAATCAGTGGAGCCCTGTGAGAGCAGGGGCTGGAACAGGACTCTGGGTGTCACAGCAGCAGTGCTGGGACCAGCAGATGTGATCCATGGCCCTCAGGCACCACCGTGCTTGGGAGTGAAGGCTTGGTGTCCTGGCATCCTGCCAGACTGAAGACTGCTGAACCCCCTCAATACTGTTCTCAGCGTTTAAAGATCAGGGGATGAACCATCAAAGGGGAATACTATAGACTTACCAGGATGAAAATATTCTTGTCCCTTGAGTCTTGGTGTATCTGTCAGAATATTTTGTAATCAATGCCCTATATCTTTTACCTCTATTTCCCGTTGTATTGATAAGAAATATCTTGGTGTAGATGTGAGAATGGAAGGCGAGCACTTCAGAAGATTTTAAAGGAGGCATCTCTAAAAACACTCAGCAAGTCATTTTGCTAGGGAAGAGAACTCCAGTGCTGGGAGCTAGCTTTCCTTGACCTGCCCCTTTGCATTTGGAGAGAATCTGGTGAGGGCAGATGACCTTGCTGCAGGAATAAAAATGGGTGTGTGAGAACATAGCTGTGCTAATGATGCATCCCAGTGAGGCATCCTTCACACCATCTGCACTGTGGATGGGAAAAAGTTGTCTGGTTCTAGTGCTGGCTTTTTCAATGACGTGTTGAGCATAACAGGCATAGCTGCTTGTTTCTGTTTAGTAAAATTGATATCCTGAAGGCCTCTCTTTCCGAAATACAACACTGGCAATTACTCTCTAAACTTTGAGACTTGATGTGTTATCCCTCTCTTTTCAGCAGGTGTGAGAAATTGTTATTCCACATCAGCAAGAATCGCTATTCTGCTTCTTTGGAAGGAATTTGTCACTGGTAACTATAAAAAGAGACATTTAACAAGGCATTTAACACGGAAAGGTTATTGCCTAGACCATTTACATTTATCTCAGGGAAGTTACATGAGGCACTGTGATGCTTCATCTGAAAAGCTTTGCATATTGTCGTTGGAACCATGTGGGTCAGAGGACAAAAGTGTTAGTCTCTGCTGGCTAAGGAGTAGTCTCATTTTCCCAAACTCCACCTGGTGACCTTTCAACCCACACTTGTTAGCAAAGAGGATAGCTACCTATAGGGACACTGTTTTATGCAAGCACAAAGCAAATGGTCAGATAACTGCTGTGCTCCTGCCTGGTCAGGCAATTCAAACATTGCTACATGTGTAGTTTGGGCACTTGAGCACATGGTTTAGTGGTAGTCTTGGCAGTCCTGAGTTAATGGTTGGACTCAATCTTAAAGGCATTTTCCAACCTAATTTACTTTATGATTCCATGGCAGAGAAGTCCTGAATTACCCGATATTGAGATCATATTGTTCTTACATATTGCTCTCCACTTAGCTATTAAATGTCCCATCATCCATTTAGAGAGCAAAAACAATACACCTTGCTTAATTCTATATTACAAAATAATGAATTAGTGCCATGAGCAGTCTGCTAGCCTCACAGGTGGGTTTGCTGGATGATGTGAATCTCAACAGGAGCCATCAACATGTATTTGCAGCCCAGAAATCCACCCGTACCCTGGGCTGCACCAAAAGCAGTGTGGCCAGCAGGTCAAGGAATGTGATTCTCCTCCTCTTTGCTCTCATGAGACTATACCTGGAGTACTGCATCCAGGTCTGGGGTCCTCAACACAGAGAAGAGCAAGTCCAGAGGAGGGCTACAAACATGATCAGAGGGTGGGAGCACTTCTCCTTTGAAAACTGTTGGGGCTGTTCAGTATGGAAAAGTCTCTGGAGACACCCTGTAGCACCTACCAGTGCCTACAGAAAGGTGGAGGTGGATTTTCTATAAGAGCATGTGGTGGTGACAGGTCAATGAGTAATGGCTTCAAACTGAAAGAAGGAGTTTGGAACTAGGTGGTTTTTAAGGTCTCTTCCAATCCAAACCATTCTGTGATTCTGTGATTCTGTCATTCTGTGATTCTGTGATTCTGTCATTCTGTGATTCTGTGATTCTGTCATTCTGTGATTCTGTGATTCTGTCATTCTGTGATTCTGTGATTCTGTGATTCTCTGATTCTGTGATTCTGTGATCTGTGATTCTGTGATTCTGGGCTTCTGTGATTCTGTGATCCTGTGATCCTGTGGTTCTGGATTCTCTATTTGTACATATCCTATAATAAATAATACAAGTTACTTCATAAGCTTTAAAAGGATTTGCCAAACACAAGAAACAGCTCTTGGTTCGACTGAAAGTTCCTTGACTGACTCTGAAGAAAATGCTGAAAGATGTGTGCTTTTCAGTCTGGGGTACATTTAATTTTTGGACAAGCTACCTGTGGGTGAGTCAGAAGGGCCAAGTCCTAAGATCTGGATCACAAGGATGCAATTTTCTTTGTGTGTCCTGGCTATTTTTTCTCAGCTCTTGGTTTCTTAATATGAGGTCCTCTCAGCACTGATTGCACCTCTTCATCTTTAGCTGAATTCAAATCAACACATCTCTTGGGAAAGTCTCAAACAGCTGCTCTAGAGTAGCACTGTTCTGCCCCAGTCAGAACATATATATGTGTGCTAGCCAGAGATCAAAAGCTCTGCATTTCTTTTCCACCTGAGCCACCTTGTGGCCCCTTTTTCTATGGCAAAAAAATGCTACTTTTAAGAGAAAAGATACCATTCATAGCGTACAGTTCAGATTGTAGTGGAAAATGGTGGAGAAAATAACAGGACTGTAGGAGTTGACTCATCACTGCTTGATCACCAGGCTCTACAAGTACCTCTCTGAAATGAATTAACTTGTTTTGATGTACTTCCTAGAGTATCAACAGCTCCACATTAAAAAAAAAAAATCAAGAATGAGCACCTGGAGAGTCATGTCCAGAAATGGACATGAACATGGATGTGGACATGAAACAAACACAGGTATGGCAACAGAATTGATCCCTTGATTATTATCCCTGATACTGTCAGGACTCTAAAATATGTTCAGCCAAGTTCACCAACAGATTTTTTTGACACTGCTCTCACAGGGGAGAGACATCTGGGAATTCATTAAGTTAACTTTAAGATTACCTCCAGCCCCTCACAGAGAAGCCTTTCTATCCCTGGAGATGGGAATAGTCTATTAGGGTGCTCTCCTCCTTATTATGCAAAGTACCTTGAATGGTTCCGGGGAAATTTAAGCCAGTGACAATGCGGTGGGTCCACGTGAAATGGTTTTCATAGAATCAGAGAATGGTTTGTTTCAGAGGGGACCTTTAAAGGTCCCCTAGTCCAGCTCCCCTGCTATAGGCAGGCACATCTGCAACTGTGGCAGCTTGCTCCAAGATCTGTCCAACCTGGCCAGAGGTTGAGCACTTCCACGGATGGTACTCCCCAATCTCTTTTGCAACTGAAAGGAAGTGTTTAACAGAGAGAGATTTCTGTGCCCTTCACAGCTAGACAGCTGATGCTTTGTTATACCTTTTTCTTCACAAGCAAAGATCATTCAGATGCTTCTAGGTTCCATCCTTGCTTTTCTGAATCACTTATGGAAAATTAAGGATAAACAACCATGCCAACCTCCAGAAGCCAACACGGTTTGTGTGCCCATTTGGGCATGGGAGTCTCTGATCTGCTGCTACCATATCTCTGGCTCCTCTGAAAGGGAAAATGCAGCAACAAAGGTATTCTTGATTATGCTCTCCCACACATAGTGGGACTGTTTTTCCCAGGGCTTCTTCTGAGGGACAAAGGTCTTGGCAGTAGTCATGCAGCTCCAGAGGTGAGGGAGATGCTCTGAACACACAAATATGAGCAGGGTGTGTTTGACTGCACAGTCAAAGGTGAGGCCCCATAAAAATTCTCCTGCTGTGCTGCATCTGCCAAACCCAGCCAGTGAGGGGTGGGATCTCCAAAGGTTTATTTATTAAGTTTCTGGATGGGCTGTTGAGCAGGTGGATGGGGAGGTCTGAGCATTGCTGGCGATGCCAGTGACATGATGGCAGCACTCTGATTGGTATTTCCAGTGATGAGGAGCAAAGTGCTCACTATAACCCACGTCAAGGAGCACAGGGTTAACACGCAGCTTGCTGTGTTTTGGTGGTAAATCCAGCAGTTGGCAGTTTCCAGCCTTGGCTTGAGGAATTTATCAGCACAAAAATGAACAACCGTCATGTTTTCTGTTTCTTTTGCAGCGTTGCTGGGTAGATTTCTCAATTCTTCCAGCTTTGTGGCAGAGCTAACTGTTCAGTGGGATTGTCTTTTTCCTCCTTTTCTTCCTACCATTCATTTTTCCTCTCCAGACCAGAACACCTGGAGGCAGCATCTTCCCAATGGCCACGGAGGAAGCCACCAGCCCCAAACGTATTTACATGAATGTCCATTGTCACATGGAAGTTTCTTTAACAGAATTATAAATTGTTGCCCCCCCCCCAGATTAAAGGTAACATAAAAAGTGTTTTATCTGCACTAGCCTGTGTTTTGAGTTTCTGGGTTGTTCCATCAGCATCTGCTGATAGTGCTAAGCCTCTGAGATGTGGAAACAGCTATTTTAGCTGTCACATTACCAATGCAATGACTGCTTTTGTGATGCCCACACAACACACACATAGCAAATACATACATAATTTTAAAAGGCTTCTTTAGGGGGCTAAATCTTTGGAACTGAAGCAATTCTGAAGTAGCATCTTTGTCTGCCTGGCACTGGTTGCCTGCCCATAGCTAAGATCAGGCTTTGCTCCATACCCTGAAAAAATTTGGATTTCAAATTAATTTGTGCCTTTTAAAAAACACAAAGGCCCACAAATATTCCAGGAAAAACTTCAGATTATTGCTCTGTGAGAGAATAAGTTGTAAGTGCTCTGACCTCACAGTATCACTAAATTATTATGTTCTCTGACAATAGTGTATTGTGGAAACAAAAAACACTAGCTGCAGCCTTCTGTTATCAATCAGCTGGGAGCACAGCAATAAAGTTATTTAACTCTCACTCTCAGAAGCACACAAATCAGTATCAGTGGGTGTGGAGCAGAAATGGACAGACAGACCTTGATGCTTAATTAATTCAAAATTATTTAGTTCATAAATGGCTGAGTTAAGCAATGTGAGTGACAGCACATGACAGTTGTGTCTGTATTTCCCAAAACCTAAAAGAGGTATCTTAAACCACAGCAAGTCAGGGAAAGCACAGCATCTTGGCAATTGCAACTGCTTGGTATTTTTAAAAGTAGTTTTCAATTTCTAGCTGATGTCACTTGCTGAAATGAATAGGATCCATGCAATTGTGGCACATAGTCTGTGTTCCTAAGGCTTGGGCCTCAGCCTTTTAAATGAATTCAATTATGTCTTAAAGTCCTATTGTATCAAGCTGGGGTTGGTTTTTAGATATGCTTATTTAATTTGTACTTCTCTTTTTATTTTTGCGCAGATGCTTCTTGACCTCCAATCCTCCCTACCTGCCTTAGGGAAGGATGTTTATGGCTTGTTTGGTGTTTATTCTGTTGGTTCTTGGGGGTGGGCATTTTTGCTTTTAGTTTGTTTGGTTTGGTTTAGTTTTGTTGCTTTGTTTGGCTTTTTAGGCTTTGTTCAGCTTCGTTTGGGTTTTTGATGCTTTTGGCATCGTGGGGCTTCGTACTTTTAATTCTGCCATGGGAAGGAGAGGGAATAGCGTGTCTGCGGAGATACCTGTACGCAGAGGGATGTGCGGGTACACCTGTGGTGCGGGCACAGGTAAGGCTCTCTCGCATACAGATACTCGCAGGAACAGGCACAGGCGCACATTTATTCCCGATCACAGGCATCAGGAGAACCGGGAACTCAGCGGGAAGCCGGGAGCGGCCGCGGGCGCCGCGCCAGAGGCTGCGCGGTCGCGGAGCGCCCCCTGCTGTCCATCCGCCGCCACGCCGCCGTGCGGGAGGGACGCCTGGGATCCTCGGGACACCTGGGATTCTCGGGACACCTGGGATTCTCGGGACATGGATACCTGGGATCCTCGGGACACGGATACCTGGGATCCTCAGGACACGGATGTCACTGTTTTAGACCACAAACGACACAGACTCCAAGAATGAGAAGGCTAAAAATGATTATTTATTTTATGACTATTTGTATATAAGAGAGATGGTGTCTCTCTTATATACGATTTTACACAGACCAGTTTGATTGGTGAAACAAAAGCAAACCTTTTCAATCACGCTGGTCAAACCAAAGGGACATCAAGAAGTCCCTCCTTCAAGAAGGAATGAATAACATAAAGCACTGTTACAAAAACATTGATCTTGTTTACAAGGTTTTCCTGGGAAAGAATTTCAGAAAAACCAAAACATCAGGCCTGGAACCAGGGCTACACATGGACACTCAGGATCCTCGGGACACAGATACCTGGGATCCTTGGGACATCTGAGATCCTTGGGACACCTGGGATCCTCAGGACACAGACACCCAGGATCCTCGGGACATGGATACTTGGGATCTTTGGGACAGGTCTCACACCTGCCTTTGAGGGAAGCACGTCCCAGGTACCCACCTGACCAGGTGGAATTTTCCTGAAAGCACACTGCACATGGCTGGTAAAAACTCTGTTGTCTGAAATGAGCACGAGGGACCTTACAGTAGCTCCAGGAGAAGACTGGCCTGATGTCCTTCCTTAGGCAGGGAAGAGCCATGGGTCTCACAGCCAGGGACTTTCTCTGTCCCCCTGGTAAAAGCGTCTTTCAATTTGGGCTGAAAAGCAGATGACCTAAAGCATTTCCACTGAACAAGAATCATACTTTCTGGCCACCTCTCTGCAGTCTGACCCTCCTGCCCCTGTTTTCCCAGCTGAGCATGTTCCCTTCTACTGTATGAAGGGCGTGTGTGACACCAAGTACAACATGCAGTGAATAGCAACATGGCTTATGATATATAATGATATAAGAGAAGTTTCCTCACGGGTTCACAGGATTTCTTGTCATTTCTCTGCCACAGCAAGTGAAAGGGATTTGTAATTGTGCGTGTTTTGAAAAGATGAGAGGAAATGATTCCTGCAGCTGAACTTAGACCTATGCAGAGCTGACTGTGGGAGCTGAGACTTAATATCCCTACCCTAAGAGTTTGGGCAGGAGCACATCACAGCAATCTGGAGCCAAGGCAAGTGAAGGTGGCTAAACTGTCCACGTCATCCAGATTAGTAAGGGACAAACATTAAATACTCTCACTTACCCTCAATTACACAACTGGTCAGTGGGCAGGATGAAAACTTGTGTCAAGGTGTGCAGTGAGACTGAACCTCCTTCAAACCTGCTCTCCACCTTGACAGGGTGGGGTGGGGATTATGTTGCCTTTGAACCCAAGGTTGATTTTTTGGCATTCTGGTCTATGCAGAAATTCTCTGCTACATGTTCAAAGCATGCTGTGACCTGGCTTCATTCTAGGCTTGCCAGATTCTCTGGATTATATAGGATACCTTAAGTTATATTTGCATAAAAATTCCTGCATTAAAAGTTTATGAATAACAGACTTCCTTGGAAGTTCACTGCATCCATTGCTTGTCTGACAACCCACAACCTGCAAGTTCAGAGACACAGCTGTTGCACACAAGCAAATAAATAATGTATTTACTATAAAATTACCCTCAATGCACAATGAGATGCAACTCACTCGCATGCACAAATGCAACTTATCAGAGAATATCACAGATTTTCATAAACAAAATGTACCAGCCCCGCCTAATGTGCCGCCCTGTTTCTGCAAAAGTAAATATCTTACCATGGGCTGCTGGGTTGTAAATCATGGGGTTTATTTTTCCATTGCAGGAATGTGCTGCAGATTTATAAAACATTTAAGACCCTGTGGTTAATGTTTCCTCTGTTCATGAATATCCTGAGGGACCAAACCATTGTTTAATCTTCTACAAAAATAACCATGATTTATACAAAAGTCATTTGAAACATATTTATTTTATTAGAAATACCATTGAATGTCAAAACCAGAACCTAGATTTACCTACCATTCATGCTGTCCATATAATATATAATGCTGTGTGCATTAAGTAAGGAAAAAAGTAAATATTGCTCCTGTTGAGTGAAGGTCTACAGGTAGACAGTTTAATTTTTAAGGTGATTTGGATCTGGACGAACATCCAGCAGCCATATGAGTTAATAGAGCCTCAGTGTGCTATAGGTCTGAAGCACGCCTTGTCTGTAAAGTGACTTTTTAAGTCAAAATCAAACACCAGGAGAAAAACCCCCAGCCAATCAACCAACCAACAACAAAAAAAGAGCTTTGTTTGCCTTGTCTGGCTGCCAGAGTGCTGCTTAGATCTCTTCATGTGGTTCAGGTTGGACCCCAGGGACACTAAAATCACCAGCTTTTAAAAAACTGATATGGAAAAGTAAGCTATAAACTGGGAATCCAAGTTAGAACCTGCTGCAATTGTAGAAGTTCTGAAAAGGTCTGTGAAAACGGGGTGACCAAGGGGCATGTGTGTTATCAGGTCTCACAGACTCCATTTCCCAGAAGTTACTGCAGAAAACATTCTTTCTCTCTGACCTGCAGACTGAAGGCAACATGTCGTTTTCCATACTGCTACATGTCCAGTCATTTACAGGCTTAGCAGTGACCTTGAGGCCACCCTCCACCTGGAACCAGCCCATTTCTACCAGCAGGACAGGCCCCAGGTCCCAGCCTGAAGCTAAATCAGCTTTGCACAGCCCTCAGGAACAAGAAATAACAGGGAAAAAAATTGGGGTTCAACAACAACATCTGGGATGATGCATACAAGAGGGGAAGGCAGCGATAAATATTTGTATTTAGTCACTTCTCGAGGGGCACATTAAAGGAGGAAGCCTGTTTGTTATTCCCAGTCAGAAACAACAGTGGGGCTTGGGGACTGAGGTTGAAAGTGCATATCAGTAATTCAGTGTAGAATATATTATTATAGGGATTTGGTGTAATTATCAAAAGCAAAACAAAGAAATGAACAAAAATTCATTCCAGCTCTCCAATTACATTTGGTCAGAAAGCCTTTTCTCCCCCTCATTTTATCTGAGAACCAGAAGTAGAGTCTTTGGTTTGCACCTCTTCACATTCAGTTTTCAAGCCTGTCTAAGAACCTCAGACTTTTCTGCACAGAGAAATAAGATGTGAGGAAAAAGAAGTTACTAAGCTGAAAACTGTTTTCTCTAAGAGCACAAGTTCTTAGTTAATAACCCCAGGAAGTTCAGAATTAAAGTTACATTTTAACAAGATCTCAGATACCATAGATATGGTAAAACTTCAGAATGTTGCTAATCTGCTCAAGAAACCAGAATTCGCCTCCTGGAGACAGCGCAACAAGCATAGGAATGTAAACAGAGGATGATTGGTGTTTCTGATCATGTTGAACTGAAAAACTCCCTTGCTTTTAAGTCTATGTTAGTACACAGAATACATGATTACAAAACTCATGTGCTTAAGTTCTACCTGACTTAAGTATTATTTCACTCTCCATTCAAGACCAGTGCTAATTTGTAGTATCGGTGAGTGCAATTCTAAATGCAACATTCAAATCAGTGTGTGCAATTCTCATGACATCAAGAAGCGTAAAGTTGGGCCTTTGGTTTTAAACCCCCTTTCATGAACACTATGGCTGTGCCATCTGGAGGGTGGCCAGAGAGAAGGAAGGATTGAATCCACGAAGTGAGGAGAAAGATGAAAGAGAGATTCCACTGACATTATCTGGTGCAGCTTCCCTGGGCCAGCTGGTATTAGCAGAGAAATGGGCTTTGTTTAGTGGAAGGTGCCCTCCTGTTTTGATGCTCTTCCTTGTCAGGAAAGAGAGATTGATAGCACCAAGCCCTCATTTACTCTCTAAATTTACCTGCTGTGACAGAGTCTCTGAAAAGGAGACTCAAGAGCCAGCATGGATCTCAAAAGCAAGCGAGCAAACAAGCAAACAAACCACCACCGCAACAACAACAACAAAACCCAACAAAAAACTCCCACAACAATAAGCCCCCCAAATAAACAAACAAGTATATTACTCTAATCTTGCCCTTACTTTGCTCATCCCAGCAAGAATTGTCTTTCCTCTTTCTCCTTTCTTAGAGTTCCTTATAGTCACTGGCAGAATTAATTATTTTGGTTTTATTTTACTGTAATTCTTGGCAGCTATCCTTACTGAAACTCACAGTTGCCAAATGAGGTAAAAACAGATATAAAAATGTTCATTCAATATCTATGCATTAAAAAAAAGATAATCATTCTAGCATTAAAGAATTTTCTTAGTTATGGTTTCCTTTGCTATCTAAATGTCTCTTATGGGCAAATCACAAATCTTAGTGGCAGAAGTGTGGTGGAGAAAGAGCTACATTCTCTCTAATTCTAGTGCAGGTATGAAGGATACCTATGCTATCAGAAATGCTAAGTTGTTCAGCAGAAGAATTTCTTCTTCCCCAAAGATGAGAGTGGCCTTTCATTAGATAATAGCCATAGCATTAAGCATAGGGGACACAAAATGTAAATGTCATGCCCACCAATATCACAATTGAGATATTTTTAATCAGGATAGAGGAAAATAGATATACACTCACTCATGAGATGTAAAAAGGAAAAGACTGCTGAAAGGCAAGTGTACATCACTCTTCCACTTAACTTTCCCCACATGGTCTTCAGGATCCTTCACATAAAAAATTTAAAAAAAAAAAAAAAGTGGATCCCTCTTGTTTTATTATCTATTTTGGAAATCACTGCAGTAAGATGCTAAACATTTGAGGTTTCAGACTCACACAGGAAATCAGAAGAGAGAATGGTCCCAAGCAAGTTCCCTTCTCCCCAGCTGACAATTTAATGGGACTAGATTTCCAGCTCCCTTCTCCTGATCCCAAGGACAGCAACCTGCTTGTCAGAGCTCACTGTGCTGGCTAAGCCCCACCAGATAGCTGGCACAGCAGAGTCTCCCACAAACTTATTGTCAAGAAAGCAATTCACAGCAATCCAAAATGGCCTAGAAATGGTCTATCATAATTGAATAGATTCTATGTTCAGTTTTATTGGCTAAAAAGCTACCCTTAATGAAAATAAGATGTAATCTACACACATTTGACTGGTATGATTTGTGGCAGAGAGTGTAGTAAACAAAAGATCAAGAAGCAAATTTAGCCTTAGTTTTTATTTATCAATTAATTTCAGTGGCTACAAAAGACCTCCGGTTTTGTCCCTAATAAAAATAATTATATTCCATAGATAATGCACTCAAAATGTATCATGATATCCATGTAGATAAGAGTGAAAAGAAGAATTTGGACCCAAATAAAAGGCACAGCAATGAGAAGAAATCTCATTCTGAGCAGAAATCTTTCTACTTGGTTACCACGCAATCTAATTCTGACAGTGCACTCAACTTGAAAAATGACATCCCCATCTCTAAGAATTGAAAGGTGGCAGAAAAAGCCGGCACTCGGTGCTTTAGTCTAAAGCAATTATGAGCTCCTCACAAGCTCAAAGACAAGAATTGATTTTCATTTCTAGATTATCAAGAGGTGGGGGCAGGCAGGTCAGGAAATCTGACCCTATCTTGACCTGCTGGATTGGATTGTTCTCAGACCTGTTCAATATTGAAAAGGATTGTTTGGGATGGGAGAGAGGGAGGAGGAGAAGAGAAATCCTTTGGCATATTTTGTGCCCACTGGTACCTAAGCATCTTTTCTTTTACCTTGCTTTATGGTCTTAGTAATTCAATATCTAATATTTTAAGGTGCTTATTTGAAAGATATTTCCTTGTGAGTGACTGCAGAGCACAAACTGCAGACTTCTGAATCAAGGGAGTGTAAAAGTGATATAGAAATAAGCACAGCCTGGCCTCAGAGGGGACCTGTAAATCTTTAGATCACTGCTGTGCTATATATATACCTATAAACCAACAGTTGTCCTATATTTTCTGCTGTTGTGATGATCCAACATTTGTTGGATCCATCTGTTTCAAAAGGCTCCAAATCCTTGTACCATTGTACATGGTACTTTGTACCACGGACTTCCAAAGAAATTTTACTATTTACCAAGGTGGAACATTTGCAGCTATGCTTTAAACTGAAATAAGATGAAACCTTGCTAATTTAAGCTCATAGTTTATCACTGCTCAGACTACTGAAAACTGGAATTACTGTAACATTGTTTTATTTTTCTGTAGGTGCTTTAGATAAACTCGTGTGCTTTTCCTTTTTTCTCACATTAAGAAGGAGTATTTTGTCTACAAGGAATAATACACAAGTTAAACAATATCTTCAAGGAGTAGGTATGAAAAACATAAACTTTGTAGAGGAACTCAAAGCAGCAGGGGGTTAGGAATAGCTTAAACCCTAAGCCACTGTTGTGTTTTAACTTGGTAGGCAGCTAAGCACCACACAGCCATTCACTCATTTCTCCCCTCCTCAGTGGGGTGGTGGAGAGAATTGGACAAAATTTGTGGGTTGGGATATAGACAGTTGAATAGGACAGAAAAGGAATGGAAAATAATAATAATAACAATAAGAAGAACTCTAAAATAATTAGAATGTACCAAACAAATGGTGCACAGTGCTATTGCTCACATTCATGGCTCAGACAATTCCTGAGCAATGCCTTCTGACCAGCTGTCCCCCCAGTTTATATACTGGGGTATATATGGCCTATGGTATGGAATAACTCTTTGTCCAATTTGGGTCAGATGTTGTGGCTCCTCCCACCTTCTTGTGCCTCCAGCCCACTCACTTGTGGGGCAATANCATAACATAACATAACATAATATCTTATTGGAAGTGATACCTTTCCTTCTCTCCTGAACTGGAGGCACCTTCAGAGGCTGAGGCCTCACGCCCCTTTTCCAATCACTTTGTCAATGCCCACTTGCCTAGAAACAGATCCCAGCTTTTTGGCTTCCCTACCCTCTAATTCCAGGCTACTGGCCCAGTTATCCCAGCTCTTGAACAGACAGGTGACAATGTGCTCAACTGGAAGATGCCAGTCTGAACATAACAATAATATTCAAAATTCTCAAAAGCTATANGAAAATAATAATAATAACAATAAGAAGAACTCTAAAATAATTAGAATGTACCAAACAAATGGTGCACAGTGCTATTGCTCACATTCATGGCTCAGACATTTCCTGAGCAATGCCTTCTGTCCAGCTGTCCCCCCCGTTTATATACTGGGGTATATATGGCCTATGGTATGGAATAACTCTTTGTCCAATTTGGGTCAGATGTTGTGGCTCCTCCCACCTTCTTGTGCCTCCAGCCCACTCACTTGTGGGGCAATATGAGAAGTTAAAGAGTCCTTGACCACTGCTTAGCAACAACTAAAAAAAAAATCAGTGTGTTATTAACGTTATTCCAAGTCCAAAACACAGCACTGCACCGTATACTGGAAAAAAAACCTAACTCTATCCCAGCTGAAGCCAGAACATTTTTGTGTGGATTACCATAAATCACCTCCAGCACAGCTAATTTCTTCAGGTACAGAATACTTCTGTCCATGTTGATCCAGGTGACAATGTGCTCACCTGGAAGATGCCAGTCTGAACATCACAATAATATTCAAAATTCTCAAAAGCTATAGTAACTAGCCTGGAGAATAAGGAAAAGGGGAAGACAAAAAGGAGGAAAGGAGGGTGAGGGAGTGGGGGACATCTTCCCCCACTTTGTCTTGCCCATAGCTTGGCCCTCTAAGGAGAATTCATACATTATTACTAGTTTCAAAGTGATAGCTGGCAGAGTATGGAGATGAGGGCAGTGTCTGTGTACAGATACCACATTAGTCTCATGACCAGCAATTTTATCATATCAGTAGCCAGTGTTACAAATAACAGCAAAATGATAAAGCTTAACCCAGCCCCCAGAGGTGATAAACACCACAAGAGGGAACACACACAGCAAGTAAGGTGCAAGTATAGTGCAACTCTGAGAACAAGTGCAACAACTCTGTGGGCAAATAAATCAACTCTGTGATGAGTGACTATTAAACTAATATAATGAATGTTTATAAAAATTTGTTTTAAAACACTCTGGTCAGACCTGTCATTATCTTCACCCTCTTGGCACTGTGTTGGGTGTCAGAAAAATGGCTGTTGCGATTTAACCTGGCTGGCAACTAAATACCACAGCTTGCTCACTTGTTTTCCCTCTACCTGCAGTGGGACAGGGGAGAGATTCTGAAAGAAAGGCTAAAAATTGTGAGTTGGGATAAAGATGGTTTAATACGACAGAAAAGGAAGGGGGAAAACAATAATAATATTAATAACAATAATAATGACAGTAGTAGTAGTTGCTGTTGTTATATACAAAATAACCATGCACAGTGCTATTGCTCACCACCCACTGACTGATGCCCAGACAGCTCCTGAGTAGTGGCCCCTGACCAGCTGTCCCCCCAGTTTGCATACTGAGCATGCTGTCATATGGTCTGGAATATTCTTTGTCCAGCTTGGGTCAGTTGTCCCAGCTGTGTCCCCTCTCAACTTCTTGTGCCCCCAGCCTGCTCCCTGGCAGGGCAATATGAGATGCTGAAGAGTCCTTGACCACTGCTTAGCAACAGCTAAAACCATTGGTGTGTTATCAACATCATTCTCATTCTAAATCCAAAACAAAACACTGCACCAGCTACTGGAAAGTAAATTAACTGTCTCCCAGCTGAAACCAGGACACCCAACTCTTCAGATTAATCAGTTCCAGAGAGGTGGGCTCCCACTCTAAAAACTTATACGGTGTGTACAGTCAGCCACCACTAAGATAGTGCCATTTCTGTCAGAAATGCCACAGCTGTTTAACAGCCCACACTGACAGAAGCCCTCAAAGGAGAGAATGTGAAACAAATACTGAACTAAACGTGGAGCCAGCTGTAACTGCAGGACAGCTACAGAGAAATGGAGCTGATCACTGGGACTGGTGTTACTGCAACCATCTGGTTTCCCAAACCTTCAGGAAAAACAAGGGTTTTATGAAAACATGATGGAAGGAGCCAAGCAAAGCCATGCATGCATTACAGCTAAGTGTAGGCATTCAGGGCAGCCACTAACACACAGAAATTATGTTTTTGTAAGAATCTGTCTGGCTAATACATTATAGGGGGGCCCAGCTTTTTCACTCTAATTTTAATCTGATGTCTACCTTTAAAACAAGAATAAACAGGCCACGTTGCCTTTTTCCTGATGTATTACTGCCCCAAATCAAGCAAAAGTTGAAATGAAAATGTCTAAAATGTCCCAAAGTAGATCTCTGCTGCTGCTAAACCTCTTCAGTAAGCCTTACAATTTGGTCTGTGCAAGCAGAACGTGTTCAAAATAACAAATGAACATGTAAGTGTGATTCTAGTGTTGTGCTTCTTGATTCTCAAGCAGGAATGTGAGGCACAATGGCTCTGCATACATAAATGCTATAAAATTAGTGCAGACAGCTGGCAAATCATTAATTAACAGCAGTAATGATTTCAAACCAGAGCTCTGGGGACTCCACAGGAAATAGGAAGTACACTGGTCCTGCTTTCATTTATGCCTCTGACCTTGTTTCTTCACCATAAATAAGAAGAAAAAACCAATCCATGTCTGAGCCAGGATATCACACAAGCCACAATCATTAGTCCTTGAGATAATGCACACTCTGAAGGAGTCTCAGCACAAAAAGCTTTCTTCAAGTACGCTCCAGCATCAAACAGATGCAAAAATGACTCTGGAATCCTATGCATACAGTGCTAGATAATTAATTAAAAAGACTATTCTAAATAATTCAAAATGAAAAAAAAAAAAGATAGATTTTCTCCCCTTCTATTGTAGCTTAATTTTAACATATTAGATGATTCATATTGCTGCCTGGATTGTCCCCAGGAGTATCACACAAATGGAACTGCACATAAATGCTAAGCTAATATGTAAATGAGAAATAATCTTAAGATTTATCTATGAACTCCAGCTTCTTTTAGCAAATTAATTCATTGACAGCAGAAGGGTTACTGTCTCTCTGTGAAACATAAGAGGGAAAATGTTGGTTCACAGAAGATTTATTTCCATAATAGACCTAACAGGTCCAATAATTATTATAGTTCACCATGTTGTTCCTGAGTTTGTGCTGAAGATTGCATTCCCTGTTAGCATAAAATATATCTGCAGGGAAAAGACAAGGAGAACAATTTAAAATGTGTAATATTTTCTCCTGAGGATGAACTCTACTAGAGTAGCATCTCCATATGCACAAGATGGAAGTGATAATCTGGAAATTATGTACTAGTAAAGCTCTGGGGAACAGGCAAAGAACAGTTATGCTACGGCAATGGAGAAAATGGGTTGCCCTCAATGTGCCATTTGTGCTATCCTTTCTACAATTACAAAAACCCCCCATGAACAACAAATAACAAACAAACAAACCAACCAACCCCACAAACCGACCAACCAACCAAGCAAAAGCAAGCAGTTCTTTCTGTTTTGAGCTGGTGACACGATGGGTCATATCACCCCAGAGCCAGCCCGAGCCTTTCTGGCACCCTTGGGCAGGAGGGGGTGTCAGGGCAGGGGTTTGGGTGGAGAAAACCACGCACACAGACTGCCCAGGGCTGGGAGGAGGCAGTGTGTGGGCACCTCTAGATCTCCCAGGCTCCAGGGGCTGCAGTCCTGCCACTCTCTGTGCAGTTAGCACACAATCCCGGAGCTGTGTGCCAATTGCTGCTTGGGAACGGGGATGGCAGTGCACGGCAATGCCCATGGAAGGGGCAAAACCTGTGCCTTTTCTGCCTCCATAGGAAAAGACCGGACCTTACACCTGTCTGTGACTTTCTGCACGGGAAAAAAACACCAGTTTCCCTGTGTCTCTGCAGTTGCCATGCATGTTCAGGCTGGCGAAGGGCAAGAAGATTTTGCTCTTGGCTGTTTTCTTTTTTCCCTTGATATGGATCAAGGTTTCTGATGGTTAAAATTACTTGGAATGGGTATTTTGACTTATTGGTGAGGAAAGCGGCTGAGTGACCAAAAAAGATTCTACAAAACGGTTTAGCACTGGGAAAAAAACAGAAACAAACCTGAAGTATTAGTATAACTGTGTATTTAAACTGTACACCTGGCCAGGAGATGTAAATTCACCTTGTGTTCAGAGGAAGTGCTAACCTGAGCTAACACACCTCGCGTCTCTCTAGGATGTCATTCATTCCTGGCGCTTCCCCGACCCCGTTTCCCTTTTATCCGTTCTGGTTTGCTGCCAGGTGATTCAAACCAAGGGCTGAGGCAGCGCTTCGGGGCTGCGGCTCAGCGTTCCTGCAGTCCGCAACCCTCCTGCGGCAGATTGAAGAATTACCTCAGAGCCCGTAACACAGCTCGCCTGCTCTGGGAGGGGAGAGCTGCGAACCCGCTTGCACTTCTCAGAGCAGCGAGGCAGGGCTCCAGAGCTCGTGCTACCACCTGGACAAACCTGAGACCATGCACACTGGCGGAGTTTTGGGTGTCTTAATGATTTTATCACATGACACTTCTGGTTTTTTATTCTGTGGTCCAGCAATGTCCAGGATGGCATTCACAATCATAAAGACCTGCTGTTTGTAAAGCTATGAGAACATAGGTATTTTTATATTTTATTTTATTTTATTTTATTTTATTTTGTTTTATTTTATGGCAAGGTAAGGTTTATAGAAGCCCTGTGACAGGGGGTTCACAGTGAACAGTCAAGGCACATGAGTGTGATAGACTCCACCAGGAGTGAATAATTCAAACAGAATTAGAGGGGCGGGTCTGGAACTCACAATTACAATGGTGTGAAATGAAATTAATTCTTTAGCTGACTCTCACTTACAGTGCCAAAGTGTAATGTAATTCTAGTCCAGCAGAGATCATGATCAGAAGATCTCAATTACTGCATTTCAGAAGCTCATGGCTTGGAGAAAGCCTCCCAAAAATAACAAAACCTAAAGCAATCCACAAACCACAAACTAAAAAATTAGTCTCAAGTGTTCAACTTGTCCCAGCAGCAGTGTTTATGCCACTAAAAACACCCATGAGAAGAAAAAAACCTCACTTAACTGTTACTATAGTGTCCTTTAAATGAGCTTTTTTATATTTTTTTTTCCTCATGTCTAGAAAGCACACTTTCTGCATTTAGTTTATTTTAAAGCAGACCTCATTTTGTGCTTGGTATAGGGAAAATTGATCTCCTGATGTAGCCATGAATTATCCCTGATATTTTTGACTTCCATCTACAGGCTGAATGTTTCTGGCATGCAAGAGCTCTGCTATTTCTGCCTGTGTTTCTGTTACTGTTTCCACACAAGGCTTTGTATTTCTGAAAGTCTTTCCGTAGTCACTTCTGGAGCATTGCAGACAGGATTCTTAATCAGCTTCAGTGAGGCAAACTCTGAGTTACTATCTACAGACCTGTGAATGGAGAGAGGGTCACACACCTGGTGGGTCCCCAGGGTCAGAAACAGAAGCCAGGAATTACAGTCTGCTGTCCTGTCCTCATAACCAGGGAGCTTCAGGTGTAAACCACTCTTGAATCTCTGTTGCAAAAGTTTTCACTTATGCACTCCCCATGCAGTTAACTGCTTCACTCTTCCTGTGAGCAACTACCTATTTAACATATTGGGGTGAAATAAATAAGTGTTGAAGAAAACATCTGTTTCTCTAACATGCGTAAAACAGACATCATCTGCAAAATGTGTTAAGTAGCAGTTGTGCAAACCACAATAACTGTAATATGAGAAAAATAGATCTAATCAGATTTCATGCTTATTCATTCTTTGGCATTGCATGAAATAGTGTGTGATTCCTTTAGGGTATAATCCAATGCCTGTCAGTCACTGGGAAAATGCTCACTTATTTTATGGTGGAACAGATCTTGAATGGAGCAAGGAATATGACTTAAGATATTCAAAAAGGAAAATACCTATAAGTGTTGGCAAAATTAAAAGTGGGTTTATTTAAGCAGATATCAGTCCCAGATGGTGAGAAAAAAGGGACAACGAGTAACTCCATGATAAAGAAGTATAAAAAAGCCCGCACCAGGAAACATAGTTTCCACAATGTAAATCTAGTCCTTCTTTTACACCCTGGTGTCTAAGTATTTCTATCCCTTATATATGCCTGTATTACCAGTTCTTTTGGTTTTTTAAAAAATTACTATCCATACAGCTACATAATTATTTTAAAAGGCCTATTAAACTATTTGGATCTGTAGAGTTTTCTGTCACTGAGTTTCAGACATCTTGATGAATTGCATATCCAAAGAAGTTTAGAAAGGTAAACTCAGCCAGGATTAGAGACACAATAAAATAAGCTGGCACTAATTTTTCAGCGATTGACTTTTTTTTTTTCTTTTTTCCCCATTGGCCCGATCCTGTAACTTTATCTACCAAAATTTTTTTTTTTTTTAATTCAGGTAAATTAATTCTTTGACCTTAATAGCATATAAATCTGTCAATATCAGATCCTCAGCTAGTAGGAAATGTTCCTACTTACATCAATATAGGTCAAGTAAAGAAGCAAGCTGATGCAATTTTGTCACCTTCTTCTGCTGTGCTCCTCTACATCAGGAATCTGTAATAATCTTTACGAATAGCCAACAACTTATTTGCATATTTTAAAGTTTTTCTAAATGACAAGAAGACACAGTGTCTAGAAAAGTACACCATTTAGAAATTAGCCTTGTCGTGTGGGTTTAGTAGAACAATTCAGCCAGCTTTCACCTCTGTTTTCAGTGGTTTACCATGTTATTTATGTCAGCAATAATAGCACAAACATGCACAATTCCCCTATCAAATTATACAAGCAGCAGAAACACCAGAATACAGTATAAAAAAAAATTTAACAATATAGGGAAAACCCCTGAAACCAAGAAAGCCCAAAACAAATCCGAAATCCCCAAACAAAGGCATTTTACACATTTTGAAGTAAAATAAGTAAAATAGATATTTAATATAAAAATAACTGCCCCGAAGGTGTGCTGTCAAGCACAGAAAAATATGCATTGCAGCCTTGCATATTTCCCTCTCGGGCGGGAACTTCATACATGAATTATATTGACACAGCGAACTTCAGAATGACCAGGTTTGCAATACCACATCCTACAACTGCTTCCTGGGGGTACTGACAAACCTCTACCCAAGTCTGCTCCCTGAAAATGAGCTACACCCAGCATCTCGTGTAGCTTCCTTGATTGTTCATGAGGAGTTTTATCTTTCTCTAGACGGATTTTTCAGTCTTCATTTGCTTGATCCTTAAGCAGGGATTTTGTCCCTAGTTTTGCAACAATTATTCCTAGAAGTACTGCTAAATAGCAAGCATTACAGGATCAGAGCGCAAAGTTGCCTCCCTGCTTGACGCCACCGGCTCTCAGGCTCTCAATTAAAGAAATACACGATACGATTTAATATTTTGTGTTTAGAACAAATATTGCAAAAAGCCTTCATGGACAGAGCGCAATACAGTACAAACCACCCTCATGTACAAACCGCTGCGTGCTGTTGAGAATTGTTTGCTGCCGTTCTGAGAGACTCTGGTATCGTTTGTGCATTTGTTGGGCCAGCTCTGAAGTGAGTTCTGAAGGCACAGTTACACCTTTAACTTATGCTATATTATTTCCGCCAAGTGTTTATGTCAGCTGTCAATTCGTGAGTATTCAAGAAATACGGAGAAGAACAGCTTGTGAAGTACAGTGTCAATAGTGAGGGACAATCTGTTTTAAAAGAGCAAATAACGGTGAAGAATGATTATTCACGAATATATGTAAGTAAACTTTCAGATTTTATTTAGTCTTAAGTTGTTAGCTAAAAATATGCCCTTTAACGAGGCTCCTTTAAGACCCCACTGACCACCAGGAGATTTTTGTTCTGAAAGCGACTTTAACGAAAAGGCTGAAATGACCGCTCGAGGCAAGACGATCACTTAAATCACTTCAGATGATCACCTAAATCATAGAGAGGTGAAGCTGGGGCACTTCAAAAAGCACGAAGCTGCCTAGAGCGAATAGTTCCAATGCTATTTGCTTCTTTTAAAAACCGCATCGGAGAGCCTGGGGGAAGGTTTAAACTAGCGTTCGGACACCCGGTGTCTCGGAGGTGTCGTTGCATTAGCGGGATTTTTTCTATTAACCGCTTAGGCGGCATTCACAGATTTTCACCGCGGCAAACGAAGTGATGGATACCAAGAAGGGCTGGACCCCCACACCTTCGCTGCGGCACCCGTGTGTCAAACTCAGCTGGCTCAACCTGAGCGCTCCTCTCGCCCCGCACCGCCTCCACCCGGGCTGACACCCGCTAATTGCCCCGCGCTCGAGGCTGCTCATTAGCCGCAAAGGGCGGAGTTGGCCCCTCCTCCTTCAGGGGTTTCCATCCTTCCCCCCCCTTTTCTCCACGCACCCCAGCGGCGGCAGCCCCGGCCTCCGCACCCCCGTCAGAGCGGGAGCAGCCCCTGGGGCGTGGGGCGCGGCGGTGCCGGGGGAGGCGGGCGCACGGCCAGAGGGGCGGTCCCCGCTACTGCGGGCGGGCACACGGCGCAGAGAGGCGGTCCCCGCTCCCTCGGGCGGGCGCACGGCCAGAGGGGCGGTCCCCGCTTCCCCGGGCGGGCGGAGGCGGCGGGCAGGGCCGGGAGGCGGTGGGAGGAGCGCGGACCCGCCCCGCTCCGATCTCCGCCCGCCTGGCGTATACACCCCGCCCGCACCGCCGACCAATCGCGGGCTGCCCCCGCCCCTCCGGGTGGGGCCGCCCCGCGCCTGCTCTGCGCGTCCAATCCGCAGCCTCGGGGCGNNNGGGGCGCGCACCGCCCCGTGTGTATTTGCATCCCGCGTTGCTATTGGCTGCACGACACGTGAGGAGGGCGTGCCTTGAAGGGCGGGGAAAAGGGGGGCGCACGCGCCATGCAACCCGAGACGGCGGCCGCTCTCATTGGAGGAGAGCCTGGAGACGTCACGCTCCGGGCGGTGCTATTCAAATCAGGCCCGTCTCCGCCTCCCGCCCACAGGGCGCACCGCCCAGGGCGGCCCCGGGCGCTGATTTGCATAGAGGCTCCGCCTTATTGCATATGCATGAGGGGCGGGCACGGGCCCCGCCGGGGTTTATGGCGTGCCGGCCCCTCCGGCTCCCCGGGCCCTTCCGCCCCGCCGCGCTAATTGGTGCGATGTGTGGTCCCGGCTCTCCCCTCTCTCCGCTTTCACCTCGTCTCTGTAACCCAAGCCCGCTGCCTCGCCGTTTTTAATAACGCCGAAACCTGGCCCAGATGGGAACCATTAGCGGCCCCGGCCCCTCTTGCTGATCTTTATAATCTTATTAGTTTAATGGGTCACGCAGTGCAGGACCTATTTCCTACGGATCAAAGGGAAAACAAACAGGGTAATATCCCATCGGGCTTCCTCCCGCTGCCCCCACGGGTGCTGCTGCCGCTGGAAGTGTCCCCCCTTATTAGCCGGCACCGGCCGCCGCGTTTAAAAGACTCCCGGGCTGCTCCCACGCCGGGTGGGAGCTCCATCAGCACCGCACCGCAGCCGGTCCAAGCCCGGGACTCCCGGTGGCTCCGGACTGGCGCTGACACCGCCGCCACGCGGGGCTGCGGGGGTTTTCCCGCTTCTCCCCGTTAAATCGGGCACGATTTCCTGCCCTTCGTTTCAATGCTCCACTTCATCAGATACGCTGGAAACGTATCGCCTGCCGCATTACCGGGCATCGCGTTGCAGTATCCGGTGCGGGTTTTTTTGTTGTATTCTTTTCCCCCAAAAAAGCATGAAAGCGGCATCACATGGAATGGATGATGGGGCCGAATCGGATACCCTGTGGCTTTGCCCGGCTGACCCAGGGGCGGTGTTTTCCGCTCAGTGGCAAAACGCTTATTTGTAGTCCGAGACCCCCTCCCGCAGCCCCTGCAATAACTTTTAGCACAATAAATTAGATGTACGCGCACTGTGGTCCATTACGGAGGAGTGTTTTGTGACGGCTCCTGTCAAAGGTTACCGGCCCTCATGCAGCCGCATAAAGCGTTTCTCTCGAGGGTAAATATTTGGACTTATTAAAGGGCCTGGAAGATGTGAGCTATGGTAGGGAATAAAGCTCGGGTGATCCCCGCTCCCGGGCAGGAGGGTCCGCCGCCCGTGCCGGGGTGCCTCCCCCCTTAAGCCCTCCGGCACACGCTGCCTTCACCCCATTGCTCCTCTGCGCTGCGGTACCCGGCGGGAGGCACCGCCATTGTCCCCGCAGACCGTCCTCAGTGGGGTCTGCCACGGTCCCCCGGAGCCGAGGCTCGTAACAATTAATCTACATTTCTTGCTAAACGTACATATATATACATACATAATGAATAAAGACGTATAAAATATTTATCTATAAAATACAAATGAAGCACGTATGAATGCAATACCTAGGGAAAAATAAACCTGTGGATAAAAAAGCTCTTAAATCGTATCGTTTAACACCCACTGGTGTATTTTCATGCGTTTGGTGGGAATCCCTACAAAAAGGGCAGCACGTGTGTGCGTGTGGAAGGGTGCGTGTGTGCCGGCACACGCACGTGTGTGCAAAGAGGGAACGAAACCATTTTAATATCCTTGCAAATCTCTGGGATTTTATTTCTCAAACTTTTAACGACTTTCCAAGGAGAAAAAAAAAAAAGATGGATTTTTCTTTAATATCTCATAGAAAATCCATTATTTCCGGTTGCATAGTCTGGCTTGCAACATATTTAGGACACACAAAAACCCCACTTGTTGAAATATCGGAGTTGATATATTGTTCTCCCAGCTCGGAAATTAGATCTCGGTACGTGCGCAGGCAAACCCAGACATCCACTGATTTATCACTATGTGTTAATGGGTATATGTATATGCCCCCTTTAATAATTCCTGCCCAGGTTATCCAGCACACTGAGAACTGGGCGGTGAGCGTAGCCATATGCACACAAACCACACACACAGAGTAAACTTTATTTTATTACAGACTATTAATACACAAGCCCATAAAAATCTACCCTTATATAAATTTTATGGTAGTCTATACATAAAGTGCGCCTGCTTGTTCACGACAAGGGAATTGATAGGATTGTATACACACACTGAGCTTGCTCTCTCTCTTTTTTTTTTTTTTTTTTTGTATGTGTGTATTGCAAAATACAGTCAACAGTAAATATTATAAAACGAGAGATTAAAACACCTATTGCAAATATCCACGTAAGGGCTACTTAAGCAATGACAGACGGTACTTTTCCCTATCCATACAGCCAGTGGCGACTAAGCCAGGTTTTGACTCTGTGTGTGTTTTTCACCATATTTTCCCTGGAAACAGATGTGTATTTTATTATAGGCGAACTTTTTTCTATTTTTTTTCCCCTAACCTGCTAATTCCCTGAGTTTATTCGTGCCATAGACAATAAAGCTATAAAGCTGACTGCAGAAATTTGTTTGCCGTAACGACGTGTTATTTGAGTCCCGGCTTTCGGGGCTCTGACACTTGGCCAGATCAAAGAGCCCCCTTAAAAACACCGTGTGATTCAGAGCCGGTGTGTGCGTGTGCAGGGAACGGAGGGGCAGCCCTGGACGGAAACCAGTGAGGGAAGAGCCCGGAGGCGCCTCCGCGGCTCCCGGCACCGCGGCTGGTCGCCCCCCACTTCCCTGTGCCCGGGCGGGGCAACTCGGGCTGCTGTGCCCCTTCTCCTCCATGCCGTTTCCAGCACACACTCGCTTCCCCTTGCTCCCAGACTCACGACAAGAGGTTTTAAGGATCGCTTCCCCACTCTCTAACCACAGGTTCGCTTCCTGATTTCGGGTGTATGCCCCTTCAGACTGCATCTACCCCGACGCGGTTTTAAAGCACCGCGTCTAATTGCCTGGTATTAGTTTTACTACCAGATATCGGCTCCTGAAAAGTGGATTTCAATTACGTGTTAGAGAAGCGATACAATAAAGCGGCAGAAACCAGAATCCCTCCTCAAACACGTTTATGGGCTCAGACTGCAAAGATCACAGGCTTCAGGTTTTGCCTTCGGTTTAAATGTTGTCCTGGCACGGGAAGTCATTTGATAAACCTTTAAGCTGTACTTCATAATCTTTACTGCTTTATGGAGCTTTCCAAATCTTTAACACGCTGTAACCTTTTCAAGACAGATTGCCAGACAACATTTCGGTGTTAGGTTTACTTAATGCAATTCTTGCGAGGAAGTGAATTTTCACGGTACCCACATTACCGCCGGGCACCCCCCTTCTCCCGCCCCCGCCCTGGCCCCGCGGAGCTGTCGCCTGCAGAGATTTATGAAACCTGTTGATTTATAGTATCTCCCGCATGAAGTTTGATCCGCCAGATCACAGCCTACGCGGGCTCTGAGGCTGCCGATGGCGAAGGGTGCTTTTGGGACATATTCCTCCGATTAGCACTTTCCTTGAGGGGAGGGAAGCTATGATTTATTGCCGTGCTCAGCCGTTTAGGAAGCGAAATTAACCCCAGAAAAGCTCCATCCCTTTTGAAGTTCATGGTTTGTTTTCCTTACTGTACAGAGCCGGGATCAAAGGCTCGAAACGCCCTCTTGTGTTTATTTTGTTTGCGAGGAAAACGGGAGGAAAAAAAAGAAAAGTAAAATGAGGGGAGAAAATAGAGCTGCTTCGGCAATTAAAGCATCAAGGTGCCACCGCGGCGGAAACCCAACACCTGGCGGCAGCGGCGGTCCCGGTGCTGCCGCGGGCGGATCGCGGCTCCAGCCCTCGGTATCCGCCAGCCGTGACGACACGGCCCCGCCCTAGTGACGCCACCGCGACCGTCTCGGGAGCAGCTCCGGCCTCTATTTCTAAATAAGGGGGCGAGAGACTCCGGAAGCACCGAGGGCTGTTTTTGTTTTGTTTTGTGTGTGTTTTCTGTAAACACGCCTAAGAAGCCGAAGCCGGCCGTGCCGTACCCCATCGCCGGCGGCCTGGCCGCGCCTCAGCGGCTGCCGCAGCCCTTCCCCTGTGCGGCCCTTGCGGAGCGCCGGCTCTGATTCCTGACGCGCAAAGTACCGGGGCGCGTTGGGACAGGCGGGCGGACCGGGCGGGGAGCACGGGGCTGGCTGCTCCCTTCCGTGTGTCCCCGTCGGCCCTCCGGGACCCGCGCAGCGCTGGCTCCCGAAGCATGTAAATCCCCGTCCGAACGCGCTCCCAGCCCGCTCC
Source organism: Hylia prasina (assembly GCA_013397195.1). Lineage (NCBI taxonomy): Eukaryota > Metazoa > Chordata > Aves > Passeriformes > Sylviidae > Hylia > Hylia prasina. The sequence goes on along the minus strand of VYXD01016600.1, from coordinate 874 downwards.
CCCTTATGCCACCGGCGGTGACGTCGGGGGCCGGCGGGGTGACGTGCAGCGCCCGTCGGTGACGCGTGACGTGTTGCCAGCGCCGGGGCTCTGGGGAGGGGAGCGGAGCGGACGCAGTGCGCGGCGGGGCCGGGGGTGGGCCGGGCTCCCGCTCGCCCGAACGCGCCGCTGCCCGTGTGCGCAGCGAGCCAAGGGCTGCCGCCTGTGTTCAGCCCCGCGTCGTTTTCCCCACGGCAGAAGCCGCGCTAGGCGCTGCCCCGCACAGTGGGGAGCTGCTACGCGACCTCCCTCCCTTGAGCGTGTCCCGGGACTCCCACGCCCCCGATT
>VYXD01016597.1:558447-608698 GCA_013397195.1 Hylia prasina | reverse complement strand
AGCTAGCTTGTTCTGCTCAGCCTTATTAGAATATTAGTGATGCAAATTTAGAGAACATCAAATTTTTAGACAAACAACATCTATTTTATTTCCTCCCAGTATGTACAGTTGCTGCATATACTTCCAAGACTGTGTATAGTAGAAATGATTCTGGTTCTGAGAATCTTCTGAGAAAAGACAAACTGACATTTTTCTGCACTTTCTAAATAATTCTGAGTAGAAAGTCAGTTGTACAAATACGGGGGGTGAGTTTTATTTGCCTTTAATTTTAAAAAAATCATTAAGCCAAAACACTCACATGACCTACGAGAAATAAATGTTGGTTTGTGGGTTTTTGTCGTTGTGGTTTTTTTGTTTTGGTTTTTTTGGGGGGTTTTTTGTGATTTTGTTTGTTTGTTTGTTTGTTTGTTGTTTTTGTTTGTTTGTTTGTTTTGTGTTGTGGGGGTTTTTTTCTGGGACAATTCTACTGACTATTTGGGTATTTTACTACAAATTTCAGCTTCAAATTTGTCAGTGACCAGATCAAGCAGTGATTCGGGTCATAATTTAAGTGGATGAATGAAAATGAAGAACAAGGCCTATAGAAATTCGAATGATGGTGTAATTGCTTTCTCTGTACCATAGAAATATAGGATATGCTGAGTCACAAAGGATCCATCAGGACCGTGAAGTCCAACTTCTGGCCTTGCACAAGGACATCTCAAGAGTCACACCACAAGCATTTCATATGGGCTTCAGAATGCCAGAATATTGTTTGCTTATATGGAGGTGTTCCATCCCTGACATATATTCTATGAATGGGATCAAAGACCCTCACTTGTTAAATTATATTAAACAGATAGGAATTAAATAAATTACAGAAGTTTATTACTTCATTGAGAGCAACACTGTATTTTTATTAAAATTTGGAGGGGTATCACAAAATCTCATGTCTGAGTAGACAGAATTAGGTTTCTAAACTGTGCACATGCCCTTCTAAATGGTGCGCTTGAGCAAAAAAAAAAAAAAAAAGATTAATTGCTAATACACCATGATTGATATATTAGCCATTGTTGTCATTATCAATTTGCTGTTTTGAATAACCTTTAAGGATGCAAAGAACCACAAAGAATTCAGAAATTTCATCATTCCTGTAAATGGATTCCACTTTCTGATGTTCCAGTCAGCTTTGTAAGAAGAATCATGATTACATACAACTATAGAAACCACTATATCTTAGTATTTAAGAGATTGCTCCAAATGCATCAATAACATTGCCAAAATAAATATTGAAAAGCTAGTTAGAACTTGCCAGTTTCTTTTAAGTTATAACTGTAAGTTTGGTAAAATATCATTTGAAAAACAAGATCCATAGGAATTCTTCTACATGTCAGTGGAAACAAAAAAAATCAGATAATCCATCTGAAAGATCTTTTTAAACATTGCTGCTTTCTTTTTTCCTCATACATGGAAGTACATGAGCATTTTGCTACTCCAATCATAGGCTTGGAGTAAAAAAACACCAAAAAAAAACCCCAACCAAACACAGGAAAATTGTTTACCAACTAAAGTCAGGAAATTTTAGAGTGTGTAATTAGTTTAACTGAAGCTTTATCACTGCTTTTGTTTGAGTCTCCATCACCATCTCAACTGAGGTATTAACTCTTACTTGATTTTAATAATCCTTTACTACAGGTGTGCTGATGTGATACAAACACATTATTCTGTTACTTAAACTGCTAGGAGCCTTGTAACCAACTGGTGGCCTTCCAGCATGATATACTTAAACACAGCATAATACCTTAATTTCCACTGGCATTTTGCCACGGCTACACTACTGTCAGATTTCTCTCATCCCAGTAGTTAAATGTTTGGAGCACAGGTTATTTTATTCTAGTCAGTGAGCTTAGTAAAATATAAATATTTATAGATGCAAATACAATTCCAACATCTTATCAAGCTGGCCAAAATCTACTCACATGTTTGGTTCCAGGGATTTGACTACTGAACTTGGGAACAGGAAAACGATTGAGTTGATCAGCAGTCTAAGAAGGTAAATATGACAGTGGGTTTGCAGGTGATCATTAGTAGTGACCTGCAAGTGAAAATACACTGTTGCTCAGATTCAGTAACATAACCCTAAATGAGGTGGCTTAGAGACAAAACAGATTACTGAGAAATTAATACCTTACAGAAGTTTCCTACAGAATCACAGAAATCATGGCTCTCTTACTGTTCCATATATTTTCACACTATCATGAGCTTAAAAGGATTAATATTGTAAGATACAAATATAGAGATTTTTTAAGTGTTTGTTCTACTACTGACCACCATAGAGATGAGGGTGGTGAGCCTAGAACAACAGCAGTGACTACAACTTTGGGCAAAGCATGGGCTGTATTACAGAAGAAAAACTAAACAAATTATTCCAAGGAGTGAAACAAAATTGCAGAGCACCACCAGCAGTTTCTTCTTCTTGGGGCCATTGCTCCCTGAATGCCTTCATGGGTTTACATTTCAGCCAGGGAAGAAATCATGAAATCTTAAGAAAGTCCTGTGATCCCATTGTCCTGCCCCTAGGCAAGGGAATGTAAATGCAATCACTCTCTGTCTCCAATTTCTGATGAAGATTGGGAAAAGGAACTGGGGGACTGGGTTAGGAAGAGAACTTGGGCCAGGGAAGAGAGCAAGATGTCTATCTCCAGGCTTCTGTGGAGACAGCTGAGGAATCAGTCCAGTAGGTGGAAAAGCTTAACCTTACCTGTCTTCTACATTTCTTATGTAATCAAAGAGAGATCTGCCATAGCATGTGCAGTCTTAAATGTCTTATTAACCAAAGTGAGACATTGCTTGCCAATTGTGTTTTTCCAATGTCCCTTGACTTAGCTGTGCGCCATCTGTCTTTAAATCATAAATATACTAATAACTTTTACCCTTTAAGTCTCTAATCACCCAGGCTTGAATAACCCTCAGATCACAGGCTCATATTCATCTGAAGTCCACTACCCAGACCAGGTGCAGCAAACAGGGATAAGCTCTGCAAGACTTTGTGGATGAGAATAGACTCTTCTGAGAGCAAAATCTAATTAGATGGACTGACTTTTAAGACATGTTATATAAATTTTTTGATAGCAGCAGTGTTGCCTACAATATATTTTTCCTAAGTATTTGTTCCAGAAGCATTTAAATATTCAAAGAGTAAGCTTCCACTATATTAATTGAGAAATAATTCTACAGAAATTCCTACAAAATGAAAACAAATAAAGTTGGATCATGATTTTCCTTTAGTTTTTATGTTTTACCTCATTCACCATTTTGAAAAAAAAAAGATGCTCATACAAATGTTAAAAATTTAGGAGGCAGCTGAAAAACTCAATGGCTGTAATAATATTTTCTTTTTACAGAACTTCACCATCTACTGTAGCTCCAAGACACTTCTGAAGAAAGCAGTAAAGAAAGAAAAATAAGAGACTGAAAAATATCAAACAGAGCAAACCTCCTTGGCCTTTTATACCTTCCTGTCAATAGTTCTAGGGGCAGTTTTAGCACAAGTCTGCTTCTGACATAGTAATATTTCCTGTGCAATACATTTGTAGGGACGTACACATCTGCATAAGAGAGGAGAAACAAAGTAAATATCCTAAATAAAGGATACAGAACAAGCAGAAAATCAGAAAAAGCTGCAAAAAAGCTGAAATAAAAGGCCAGAAGAAAGATTTGCTTTAGCAGAATGTGTTCAAATTTTTATATTCATTCCCTTTGGAAAAAACTTGTTGCATGCTCTTTATTGACAATGATGCAAATGTGCCTCTTTTTCAGCATATGTGCCCACATATCATCTCCTTGATAGTGGAAGCAAAAAGTCATAGAAACAGAAAAAGGAAAGCAAACTGAGGGCAAATTTTCAATCAATCAACTCAATCCCAACTTTTCAAGCAACAATCCTTTTACCTGGTACAGTTGTAATTCCATCTGTCTTTTCCAATCTCTAACTTTGCTTTTAGTAGCAAACAGAGCTTATTCTGCAAAGACCACTACAGTTGTTGGACTATATTATTTTACTGTTCTTAATAGTATTTCAAAGATGACAAACAAAGAAAATCACTGATGGATAACATTCATAGAAGAGATGGAAAATTAAAGATAGACCATTGTATGTGTGACGGTTTGTTCAGATTTACTGTATTCATTTTGAGTGATATTTTATGCCCTCAGGGTAAGAAGTTCTGTTTATTATACAAATTAATTTCCTAAAAATCCTCACCATTTTAAAAGTAGACTCTAATCTTTCCACCTCTGCAAAGATACAGCAGAAAAGTACTCTGACGTCTCCAGATACATCCAGACTACTTTGAAATACAGGTGGTGCCTGACAACAGAATTTCATTTGGAAAATAGCAGTTAGAATATTAAGAATTGCTTAGTCACACCAAAAGGAAGAAAATAAGAGGGGATAACTGACCAACCCCAAAACTTCAGTTCAGGTATTACATATTCTTTCTAGCAGGTCACCAGTGTTTCATTGATCTATTCTGAGGAAGTTAAGAATTTGCATCATATGAACTGCGGGTAGCAAAAAGCCAGTTGTGATTCTTACATGAGATTGTCACTGTGTGGTGTGCTCAGAGAGTTCTGATTAATAGCAGCACACAACAGGACATGAGTACAGCAGAGAAACAGAAGTTCCACACACGTTACCAAAAGAGGTTCGTGGAACTATTCAAATATTGCCCATAAGGTTACTTAATGATGTGCTAAGAACAACCCTATGCTATTGTTTTTTACTTGTTCTTGCAGTGTTCTGACACTGTCTTCATAAGACAATGCAGTCAACTCTGATGATCCAGACTACCGGAGTAATTTGTGTAACTGAAGTAATTGGTTTTCAAATCACATCTGTGCTGCAGAGTAAAATATTTTCCTAAGTGAGGATCTATGTAATCATCCATAAAGTCAAAGGGTCACAACACATGTGTTACTACCTCAGAGCAGGTCTGCCTGAACATTGTGGACAAGTGCTGCTGAGTGCCAGATGGCATAAACATAATGCTAATGTGATCTTCTTCTGCTGCACATAACCAGAGCTTTGCATTCTTTGAAGACACGTGCCACTGATGTGAATTAGTGCAAATCTGCCCCCTGCAGTCACCAGGCTCCTGCAAACATGGCCTTCATGTCTTTCCTCATGTTTTATATCAGCTGATTCTTGTCATCATTCAGATATACAAAGGACATATGGTGAGGATCTCTGGCATGCAAGGACTTGGATTTGGCCAAACGGGAAGCAAGCCATGAAGGACACAGAGAGAATGTTACTTTCATCACAAGCCAAGACTGTGGGAACTGTTCTAGACATTAGCAGACCTTTATGTAGAGGTTTTTCAGCATGTAAGAAGATGCATAGCCTATTTCATGACAGCCAAAGTAAATAGTGCTAGTAGGACTCCCTTATTTCTCTGTTTTTGTACTAGACATCAGAGACATTTGCCAATGTGATGGTGACTGATATAAACTCAATGCACAAAATACCACCTTCACTGCTATTCCTTGGCAGTATTTTATTGCTGCTGATGATCCTTTCCTGAAGTGACCAGTCAGGCCAAAGACTGTTGAACATTTCTTTTTTTTAGGTAAATCACATGAGAAGAACTCAGGCCAATAAAAAACAAATATCAGAAAACTCTTTTAAAATACTAGGCATCCTTATTTTTTACAAAATTTTTGAATAGGAATTTTTAGTCATAGCCTGGTTTTCATCCTCACATAATTTAATGTCACATGCATCAAGAATTCCTGAGTAGTTTGCAGTTTGTACCACTCTGGAAAGACATTTCTCTGTTCAGCATTTATCCAGGACTCACATAACTACTCAAAGTTAGTGAGTACAGCATTAGAGTGATGTTGGGAAAGCATGCAAGTGTTTTAAATATTTTTGATTAAAAAAGAAACATTCACTGTGTTCTGTCAGTTTCAGAAAAAGTTAAGCTACAAAAAACCAGTTCTCTCTATCTGATCTCCTGTGACACACACAGACACTAAGAGGGAAAGCCAAAACTGTGAGGTCGCATTACCTATTAACTCAGTCATATAGCAGGGATGGTTGGCTTGTTCATGTCTATCCTGTGTAAAGAAAAAAGCTGTCAAGAAACAAACTTAATTTTAATAGTTTATAGAGTTAGGGAGGAGAACTGTTGTTCAAAATAGTTTTAATAACTTATCCTGGAAGTACAAAAAAGTTTCTGACAGACATTTCATTTCAGACTTTGTATCTGAAATTTTAGATACAACAAGGTTTTCTCTATGCTATTAGTACAGCATCAAAAACTCTTCATTTTCTTTCAGGGAAAGGTAGGCCTAAAATGTTTTACAAGATTTCTTAATTACAGAGTATAGCCATTGACAGTCTCCTGAAGTCTTATTCAGAAAGAAACAGGCAGAGTAAAAAGCATAAGCTTTAAGGCCAGAAAGGATCATTAGATTATTCAAATTTTTATGTGTTTCAGGCCAACACATCTTAATATGTTTAGCTACTTACTAAGCCTAATAATTTATGAATTATCGTAGTACATTTTTTTGAAAATCCTCCACTTTTAATTATTTCCTAATGCTCCCAGAAAATTGAACATACCTCAATAGATTAACTTTTTTCACAGATCATTAGTGATTTGGGGCCATTCTAAATTTAAATCTGCATAACACCAGCTTCCAGCTTTTAGTCTTTATTGTACCTCTCCATACAAATTTATGAAGTCCCTTTGTGCCTTACTCTTGGGAAAGTAATTAAACATGGAAATCTATTCATTACTTGGTAGCCTTTAAAAATCAGCTAAGCCGACTGAGCCCTCTAATTCTGTCATTCTAATGTATACTTTCCAGTTCCCAGACATTTGTATTCTGTCCCTGCTCTCTCTCTCCACTTATGCAACAAATATCTTGAAGCTGTACAGAGAAACTACAGATATGGAGGTAAAAAGAGAAGTTAAACACTGTGATGTAATATATCACAAAGGTAGCACCACTTTTTCTCTCAGTAAAAAAATTCTTAGCACACCTAACATGAACCTAGAACTCTTCCCAGGGTTTTCAGGAAGTAATTCTTCATTCTGTATTTATGGTCTGTATTCCATATCTCTACATGTGTAGCCTTAGTTTTGCTAATATTAATGCAATATTTAATCAGGCCTGTCTTATAAATCAGTCTGGACATCAAATAATCCATATGATTATATTTTTGTGATTACTTTACGTGACTGTTACCAGCAATAACTTCATAGTTCCAAATCATAAATCAAAAATATTTAATAAGCTTTGAAAGCATTAGTTGACGTGGAGACCCTTTTCAAAAACTCTCCCAATTAATAATGAGTTATCATTGGCAGTTCATTTCAGACCAGCCTGTAGCTGTTTACAATCTGTCTACAAAGACAAAATACAGATTATATACAGCATAAAAAGCAAAATATAAGTGAGATTGAGGATAAAAAGAGCTCATACTGCTTTTTTAAAAATAAACTGATTGAATTCACCCAATAAAGCACATAAAACTACGATGGATAAATGTGTCTACACTTTGGGAGAAAAATCTGAACAGTGTCTTTATTTTATGTTGGGCTCCTAATTTAGTCCTTGTCAGTCAGGATCTCATAGACTGCGAGGCAGTGAACTGAATAGACATGCTCTCCTCCCACTTCTAATCTGTTTCTCCAGACTCCCAGCCTGTTAAAACAAACTGCACTTCTCTGCTTATTTATGTATTCCAGTTTGCTCTGGGAGGTGGTAAAAAGGTAGAGAGTATATAATTCTTAACAAAGGCTACAGCCACAGAAACACCGTGATGCTTAAAACCAGAATGCACATTCTCAGACACGTGGGATCAGAATATTTTAGTTAAAACCTGTGCTCTTACTGATTTTGCTATGCCCAGGCAAGTCTCAACATTTTTCTTCCCATTCTCCAGTTCCCCTCTTCCATATGATTAGATGTCAAAACATAAAACAAATTAATCTAACTTTTATCAGTGAAGAGGAATGTTAAATCTTATAGAGTGTGAGTCAAGTCTCAAGGTCACCTCCAAGACTTTTTCTTACCATTGCATTACCTCAGTTAAAAAGTGACAGGAATTCTATTTAGGAATGACAGATTTACCATACAGACAGCTTCTTCAAGTTCTTCTGGAAGTTTTGACTAGATTTCATCTTCTTTGAGATATTTTGAAAATATCATGTTGCCAGTTATTATTAGACCTTATGTTTATTTAAAAATAAAAATTCCACTTGACAAAAATATTATCATACATGTGCCTCTTTTGGCTCAAAGCTATCAATCATCATGATGAAGTAGATATAAGTTATGAGATTTCCATGGAGGAAAGAGTACTGGACCAGTGAGAGAATGTTATAATCCAGCTGTAGCAATAATTCCAAGCAGCTTTTAGGCAGTGAAGTCTTAATAAACTTAAACACTTGTTTAAGCCAGATTTATTGAAGCAGCTTCACATAATGTGGTTCTGGTTTAGGGTTTTCTATTCTGGGCAGAGCACCAACTGGAAAGAAGCCTTGGAATATGCACTCCCTTGTCCACTAGAGAGTCTTCTGAAAATGTCATATACCTTTTTCTTTGCTCTTCCCTGTCCTCCCATCACATGTATTACTAATATTAAATAATAACATAGGTTACTATTTTATGATGAAAAAGTAAAATTAAAGTTAACGAAAAGGATTGTGTTTTATTCACCAAAAGAGCATGCGTGTTACTAAGCCTACGCCTGAGACAGCAGGTTTCTGACAGTTCCCATATGGGAATTTTCCAGTACCTTGGACATCTCTGAAAGCTCTTAATGTTGTTTATTTTGCTTTGTTTTAATTTTTTTCTTTTAGTTAGGAAAAAGATAAGTACATGCTAAATTTTCTATTTGCATACTTCATGATATAATGTGTCACTCATTCATGCTATCTTGAACTCCCTTTTTATGAACTGTAATGTGCCCTACATTTCTCCCTCCAGAACTCTATTGGGTGGCTTCTATCTGGATTTTGTATTTCAGTCATTTCCAGGAGCTCTTGTCATTTCCATGACCACTTTTTCATAGGTTTCTTTCCTCCTCTCTGACTTACTCAGAGGAGTTTTTCCATTGGTATCTATTTCATTTCTGTTTACAAATTTAAAGGCATATATTAAAATTTTGGGAGTTCTAACAATCATTCCTTCCTTTCAAACATTAGCCAGTCTGGAATTCATCTCAATTCTTTCCAATAATAATTTATACACACGAAAACAAAGATTACTTCTCTTGCAAAGCACATTATTCTTCACCATACTGTGGGGTCTCCAGATCTCTTTAAGTCTAATGAGATTCTAATTCAGTTCTAGTCTAATAAACTAAAAGCAATGCCTGAAATATGCTGCTTTGTATTGTGCTATGAAGTGTCCAAGTTTTTTGCTTCTTCTCCAAAAATTAGCATGGTGATGAAAAGATACAGTGTGACCTGATCAGTGTTCCTTGTTATTACACAACGTGGAAAACTGGAAAGAGAATTCTCTCGAACTGTCTCTATTATTGATGCCATCAAATCTTAATGAAAAATAACTAGAAAAAAATCTCAACCCAAAGCCTTCTTTAAGCAATGCAGTGACAATGACTCTGACATGCTCCATTAGATTTGCACTGGGCATGAGGAACTACAACCCATCCTGGCCTGAGGATATCAGACAATGAAGAACAAGGCAGTTTCCTCAGAATTCTGACACTCCGTTTGGTGTCAGCCTTCAGCCATGAGACTCTGTATGGATTAACTGCAAGAATTCAAACATGGATATACTTATTTCATTTGGGAAAATGCAATATAACTCCAGAAACTCTCACCAAGGGCAATTCATCCCAGAATAAAAAACATATTCCTGTTGTTCAGGTGAGAACAAAATATAAGATGGTGAATTATGTGCTATGTCAGTCTGCTGTGTATCCTGGGTCTGTGTGTGACTGGGCATGTTCAAACCTCTAGTGTTCAGAAGCAGCTTTTTCATACTTTGTCTCTGGTTATCTCCTGTAAATAAACCATGAGCCTAGTTAATGTGCCCTGAAAGCTGTACAATTCATGGAAGAGAGGTACAAGTTATTCTCAGGGTATGGAAAAGATGAAGGAACTTTTCAGGGACAGGTAACATTTATGACTCTTTTCCTCCATCTTGCAAACTTTAGTTTCTGATGTTATAAGTGTTATTTATTGCTTTTCTTTGGGGTATATGAATGGGAGAGCCCTCTTAAGATGCAGAATTAACCTATTAGACAAAGGCATCTTATAATCTTTGAATTAACGTAATTTAATAATCATAATTGTGTCCGCTAATAAAAATGTTTAAAACTGCCATTAAAAGACTCTCTCAGAATCTGACAGTGAAATTATTCAGGGTCTTATACTTTCAAAACATCATCCTGAAGTTTGTCCATAGTCAAGTCCCATAGAGTACATCTTCATATAGACTTTTGAGACAGCAAATTACAACAAGGAGGTAGTGATTGATGCTGTATGAGAAAGGCAGTAAGGATGTGGAGATCAGGAGAGGAGAAATTATTCCCATTGAAAGCCCTAAATAGCTCAAGTCCACAGAAGTTTAGAGACACAAAAACTTTAAGCGTCATTTCCACATAGCACTACCTAAGCACTCCAAGTGGTACTCAGGAATGTATGAGTTATATAGATCCTCATATCTTCCAGTTGAAACAGGGGGAACATCATAAGGCAGGGGCATATTTATTGGGAGAAGCAGGATTCAAAATGGAAAAGAAAGGCTGCAGTTTGTTTGCTTTCTTAGCCCTCTGTTATGACCAAATACAAAATATGTCCCTTTCTAATGAAGCACAAACAAAAATTGACCAATTTTAAGTACTTTTGTTGATGATAAGAACTCACTCTGGGTACCAAAGACAAAAGCTGACCTGTAAAATATTCCTACCAGACCTTAAGATACTGAGTGACAGAGAAGCAATGAAAACAATAAATTTGACCCAAATAATCACAAAACAATGCATATGAGAAAAGTCATATTACATTTTATGTACAGATATAATGACGGGCTTCAAGCTAACATTTTCTGAGATATGGAAGTGAAATATTTCCACCAAAATATAAATTCTTTGTTCAGCTCTAACTAAAGTGAATGTTACTAAAAAAGAAATATCAGTTACACAAATTGGAAATATTTAATTTATATACTATTTAGACGAGTTTTAATGGAAGCAAACAGCACAAATGGAGTTCATATTGCAGAGAACAGAAGACTACTGCAAAATGTGTTTCATAAGTGAAGGTGCATGACCATCAGTGAATATTTCAAATAAAGATAACAGTTTGGTTTGTAGTGCATGAGTTAGTAATTTTTCCTTGAACTTGTTGCTTCATATATAAAACTCAAAAATTACCATAGTCAATGTAAAAATGGACAGCAATCCCAATGACAGGACTATTCTTTTTAGAAGAAATGTCTTTAACAGGAGGGCACAAAAAATTTCTGATACTCAAGTAAGCAAATGAATCAACTACTAAAGCAAGGGGCAGAATTACTGCACTTCTATAGAATTACAGGAGTGATAAGGACAAATGAACACCAAAGCTAAATTAATTACACTCATTACATTGTGCAGTGTAATTACATTAATAACACTACATGGATAGTAAAGTGATGCTGGAATGGTTGAAAAAAATACTCAAACTTGGGTCTAAAAGCAAAAGCCATGTTACCAAATGGTATAAATTTGTCAAAATATTTAAGAATTATCATCTTACAGTGAAGCTACACAAAAGCTTCACAAAATATTTGCACCATGTTCTTTCTTCGGTGGACTTTTGATAATAATATTTGATAATAATAGTATTGTTAATTATTTTATTTGATTTTTTTTGTACCTGTCTGTGAGCAGAGGATAAGGCTTTCATATTCATAAAGATGGTGAGGACATAGGACTGGGTGAAAAGTTCAGCTATTATACAGTTAATGGAGGAGGCAAGAAATTAAGCATAGAGCAGCAGCAAATATTAACCTAGGGAATTCAGACCCATATTCCAGAGCAGGAAGTGTTGCCTACCCTCGCTTCTTTTATTTGTACCTCTCCTTTACCTCTCCATAACTCAGGTCCAGTGCAGGTAGTCCCTGGTAATGGGATAGGGAGAGCAGTGGTCCCACTATTTCAGGCAGATACTTTCTTCCCCATCATGGCAACTCTTCGTCCTGGTCTTCTGCACCAAACAGATGTCACATCTCAGAGTCTCTCATGCCAAACCACGCTGTGGTGGGTAGCTCTGACAGGTCTATAAGCAGCATCTCTCTTTCTGCTGACCAGTGCAAGTTTCTGACCCAGGTGAATTAGAGATCCCACGGTGGACAAGGAAGATCGGATGGGATGAAAAGAATGTCTGTGAGGTGCTGGTTTCTTTGGCCATGTTGAAATAATTAGGATTTCTACATCTCCTATGCCTAATGTATTCATCTCTCTAATGTCTCAACTTTACTCATTTCGGAAAACCAACATAGCCATCTTTTATATATCATCTGAACATATATTCATTTTGTTGTTTTACATCTCAGTTACTCTCCCAATACTTTTTCTGGTCTTCACATAAGGTGACCAGTGACTGTGTCCGATGTGAATCTGACAGTTAATCTTTTCCACATTTTTGCTTATTCTCATTTTTGGTGTCTTCCATGGTATCATTTTCTTTAAACTAATGTTTCATTCCATGTTAAAATTTCAGTTTCTGACACTTACAAGGTGTTCATACAATCACTTATTTCCTGTGTGGGAAATGTTGGGTTCCTATGTGTAGTGTTGGGCTCTTTTAATTTTTTTAGAAGAGCCTCTCTACAATGAAAGCCCTCATCACAGAAAGAGTTCCTTATAAAACTCTGCTTGGTTGTCCTGTTCTCTGCTGTCAAATCTCCAAGAGATGCATTTAGACAGCTGACAATGGAGTAATTTTCCACCTCAGGGATCATCAAAAGTTCTTTGTTTTCATGTACACTTACCTCACACTGTTTTACTCTGTGGCTTTAACCTCTCTGAGATGACTATAGGGTCTCTGTCCTGCATTTGAGCAGCACCTAAATCACAGACTTAGAAAACTTTTACAGTGTTTTGATAAAAAATTAATATGATCTCAGCAATAAAGACAGAAAATTGAACTTTGGGTTGTAGTATCCCTTCACACAGATCCAAGTTAAACTGCTGTTGGCCTCATGCTGTTGGCCTTCTCTCTGCAATGTGCCAGAACAACAGTATTTGCTGACAGTGGTTTTCTTTAGTAATTCAGAAGTCTGGTGCAATGAAGTTGTTTGAAAAAGGTGAACAGTTTAGCAGAGTGAAAAATTGGGATGAGACACCACTGTAGATGCTGGCTCTATCCACTACTCTCCACCGGGACAGAAATTAGACTCAAAAAATTTTGAGTATGCAAAGACAACACGGTAATAGAAAAAGCCATAATCAGATGTAGTCCCAAAGCAAAATTTTTTTTTTTTGATTCAAAAAAATGAAAGAAAATCCAGAAAAGAAAATGATCATGTGAAAACATGACAAAACTGTAGTTTACTTGAGTGTATCATTTCCTCTCAGCTTCTATGGCATTTGGTTCTTTACTGTGTTTCCAAAAACCGTCCTCTAAACTTGATTCCTAAAATGTAGGACCATTAACAGATCTTAGAAGGACTACAAATTGTTTCAGGTTAAACAGAAAAGTGACTGCGTTATGCTACTTTGTGATTTTTATGCTACTAACCTTAGTATCCCTGCATCTAAAAACTATAATGGAGTATAATGACAAACAAATGTGTAGAGGGGTAGTCCAGAAAAGTTGGTTTTATTTCCAGCTATTTCAAGTATACTGAGCATCAAAAAGGGGCCAAACAGAAATAAAGGATCCATGCCACAAATGTCTCAAAGAATAGTTTGTTTCCAGGAAAAAAAAATAAATCTAAGCCGTTTGACTTCTGGGAAAAAAGAACTGTGGGATTCTATCCTTTTAATCATTTCATGATTTTTTTTCCCCTCATAAATATTTTAACTGGTCATACTAATCTCTGCTTTTTATTTTTGTAACATCTGTGGATCTTCTCTAAGACAGAGATCTGATCACTTTTCTACTCCATAGAAAGAAGATTTCTTTATTTTTTCAAAGGTGAAGCTCTTGATTTATCACATTAGATTTGAGCTCAAAAATTCTATTAAATAACCCAAATTAGGTCTTCTCATTGGAATTTAGATGTCACAAAAAGTAATTTTCAGGAAAAAAAAAACACAAATACTTGAATTCTTTTCAGTCCCTTGAAGAAAGAGAGAAACTTTTTTTGCTAGACCAAGAAGCTAGCAAACAGGAGTGGAAATATCAAAGCAGGACTAAAGACAAATGCTTTTCTTGGAGCCTGATTACCTGTTCTGAGCCTCATCCTTTCTCATCTGCTGAAGAGTTTTGGCCAATAATACTTCTATGAAGTATGTTAGTCACAGAGATACTAAAGTATCCTTCTCACCATTCAAACCACTGGGATTTTCAGTATGAATATTGTTTTCAACAGGGTTAGAAAGTGACTTGAAAACTTTGCCCTTACCAAAAGAACATGACTGCAGAAAGTTTGAAAACCAATCCAGTTAATCACAAATACAAAGAGTACAGGATTACCTTCTGGCTGGCATTATAGAAGGAGTAAGTACTTCTAAAAGTTGTGGGTTGGACTGCTTAGTGCATCAGAGGACACTGTACAGCTTTGGCGCAGTAATACACTGAACATATCAAAAGAAGGAAGAAAACCCCTTTGGATAACAAAGCATCTCTTTGCTATTTGATAAGGAATCCCAGGGCAAAGTTTTCCTGCTATTCTGTAGAGGGAAAAGTGCTGGGCTCATGAAGCCCACAGCGGGGAAAAGGGTAGAGATAATATTTAATCTGAAGGGATTAGCTTGAATGGCCAGTTAATCTCAAGAATTGTGATTTGAACATAGTAATCAATGTGTGTTGTCAATTACTCTTGGTCTGAGTAAAACCCTCACTGGATACTGGGTTCTTTATAAAGAAATCACATGAGCTTGCAATAAAAGAGAGGAGATGGCAAATGTGACCAATAAAATTTGATTTTAAATAAAAAATATGTAGCAGTTGCACCTTGGAGTCTTCCCAAACATTTAAGACAGATGTATCACCAGCCAAATTCATTCATTATACCTCTTGGATTTATGGTATTATACTTTAAAGCATTTTTTCTTCTGTTAGTCTTTTCTAGTACCCTCTTTGCATACTTGCAGATGTTTTCTGTTGTTCACACTAGGTACATGATGCATTTTTGTTTTAACCTTATTCAGCTGAAGAATAAATGGCTGAATAAAATTTACCTCATGAAAATGAAATGCTTTAAAATACTAAACCTGCGAGTCTGAAGATCTCAGTGGAAGATTATTTCAAGTTCACCAGTTATATATATATATATATAAATATGTATACAAGTGACCTCTTAATATACTTAAATAACCCCTCCTGTAAAATAGTTTATTTTTATGTTCTTTATTCCACCAAAACTGCATTGCAGTTTTCCAGTCTTTATATTTACATTATTTGCAACTCTTTCCATAAGTGCCAGTACAAATGTAACTGATGAAAATCCAGAATAGTCATACAAATGTTCCTGAAAGCAAGGTGCATTTCTGAGCAAACTTTTTTTTGATGCACAATAATATATATGTATATATTAACAAACCTTCATAATATAAAATATCTTCCATGGCAAGTAAAACTTCCCCACTTACAGCTTATTCAGATTTCAGTTACACAGACTTCTGCATTTCAAGTTAGTGCAAATAATGAGAGTAAGAGCCTGAGCAGAATGATGTAAATACAACGGAACAAGAGAAACAGCAAAATTTTACCAACTCCCTGCGTACGGTTATAACATTTAATCAGTATATCATTAGTATTCTTCATATACAATGTATTTAAATAATTGGCTTGTCTGAACTATAGGCAACAAATTTACAAAATAAAATAATGTTTCACAACAAATATGGAATGTCGGACAAATATATGAAAATAAAATGCATCTAGTAACAAAACGTTGTAAATCAAAAAGATAAAAGATGTCTTCTCCATTTTTGAAGATTTCAAGGCACTTTCTTGGCAAATCAGATTTCTCTCCTTGGTAGAAAGCCTGCAAGAGAAAATGACATGCCATTTTATAACTAGTTTCAAACCAGAGAAGCAGACTGCTTAGTAAAATTCTGTTCATAAACCACAGTTTCCTGCGGATTGCATAAATCATAAGATTAACTTCAAATGACAGTGAGTCTTGCCCTCCTGTGATCACCAGTGAGTTTTGCCGTGGCAAATCCTCAGCATCAGTGCCAAGATGTTTAACACACTGTGGTCTGCCCTGCCGCCCCTCGCAGGGGAGTACCCCATGCACATAGTTCACATGCAGTTCTACATCCCGGGTTTCATCAAATGCTTTACTTCCATTTGCAGGGATCTGAGACAGGAAATTAAAACAACGCCCCCCAAACCTCTAAGAGCTGTAAGGGCAGCATGTGCTCAGTATCCGGGCCCCGGAGCCACCCCAGCGCCCGCCCGGGCCGTGGCGCCTCTCCATGGTGCTGAAACATCCCTACACGGCTTGCGCGGCCAGATCCCGCGGGAAGATGGTTGGCTTTCCCCAAGCAAAAGTTCATTTCGAAGAGGAAAAGACCGCATCTTCTTTGTACACACGGATATTTACAGACGAGGAAGGAAAATATTTGCATCATCTCACTGCAGCTTTTTTTTTAATGAGGAAAAGGCAGCCTATTTTAGTACTGGCAGGAAAAAGCTTAAAAATAGCTGCCAGTTCTTCAAGTGAGAGAGCCTCCTTCTTCAAGGCAACCAAGAATCTCCAAGACTCTGTTGGATGTTAAAGTGAAGGCATATTTTCTTACAGGCAAAAGGATGTATGGCCATGTCCTCTCTACACTAGCGTGAGGGTGGTGAGGAAAACAGATCCCTTTTGCCAAAAGACGAAGTAGAAGCAATCAGAGAATCGTATTAGAATTACAGAGTTATTGAGGGATGAACATAACTCCTTTGTTGCACTCCTTATTAACAGGGAAGAGAGAACAATTCCTGCCACTCTTCACCCTTCTCAAGAAAATGTTTCCATTCCAAGAATCAGTGGGTATGAGTAAACATGAAGATCTCAGGATGTCTTTTTTATAATGGAAACTATCCACTGTACTTAGTGGAGGAATGTAGTGAGGGAGCACAGAGACAGCTGGGAAACACTCAGATCATGGCTTTACTTTTTCCTATAATGTTTTCAATATTTTTAACAAAGTAGAGAGAGAAAGCCAGCCTAGATACAACTTTAAGTGAACGGAGTGCACACGAGCTGCTAGCAGTGCTTACCATCTAAAACATTCCTTCCCTGTTTTTCATGTCTTTGAGTGTATTTTTGGCAGGCAAATTAAAACACCTGGCTTTGCAAATCATAGCAACTTTTGATCCTTTTATGTTTTAAAGATGGAAATAGGATGAAATAGATGCTTCTGCACTGTGGATATGTAGGCAGATCTTTGACTCATTCTCTTTAAAGAAAATGAAAAAAATTTAGGAACACCAGAAATCTCTCTGAAGGCCCTGATACATGAATCCAGAGGTGTAAATGGATACAGATAAAGGAAAAGCAGACTAAAAAGGTAAAACTGCAGCAAGTAAGAGAGTGGTGGGAAGTTTGAGAAAGCTGAGATTTAAAAGAGAAGACTAAAAAAACAAACAGGAATTTAAGTACACCCCCCCCCCTTTTTTTTTTTTTTTTTTTTTTTTTTTTTTTTTTTTTTTTTTTTAATAGGGAATTCAAAAAAGGATTCCTGGTTTCCTGCCTTGAGTCATGAAAAGGAGATACAGGCAGAGTAATGAGATGCCTAGTCAGTCTCTGGTTCATTGTCCTTGGTATATTCAAAACCATCTGCAACACCTGGAAATCAAGAGGCCAAAGAAACTGAAAATAGTCAAGAGAGGAAGAGAAAGAAATTATGTCATTTCTTCTCAGGATTGAAATATTGCCATTTTCTTTAAAGCACAGCCACCAAAATGAATCCCACCTCCACTTAGAAATCAAATCAGCTAACAGTGACTCATATCCTACTCTTCTTTTCTTATTCTTGATTAGTATGAATTGAAGCCTTGATGCAGGAAGACGTGACATACACAACTCCCTCAAGCTCCAAGCTTGCAGGTTTTTTTCAGGAGGTGGTGAAAGGAAACCATTTTTGAAGAAATTTAAATAAATAAAATTCAATGATTTTATATATTTTAGTGGTTAATAATAACAACCAGAGTGCGTATTTTCAAATTAACCTTTGAAATATAACCATTCTTATTAATATTCAAACAACAGTTCACTAGATGTTACTTTTATCAGTGACAATGCGGTTTAATTAACACATTTGACATGCTATTCATAAACCAGAATGGACTGGTTTCCTCCTCAGACTATTTAGTGAAACCTTTAGCTTTCCATGTCCTTATGTTCAGTCTCCTTCCATCATCATGAAGTGGTTATTAACTTTTCAGAAACTCTTAGGAGACAACATGGGAATGAAAAGGGGTCCCAGAAATGAATGAAGTGACAGGTTATCTATGAAGATGGCATTGGTAGGCCTGAGACCAAGACATTCTGTTTCTTCCATGGATTAACAACAAAGTCCTCTGCAGAACGGCCTGAAATAAATGTGCTGATGATGATGTCCTTGGGCATTTTTATTTCACCAAGCAGACCCCTTCTTGAAATTTTGAATAGGAAGAGGCCACCCAGTGCATAATTATGGACTACAGTGCCACACATGACTTGTAGGAAATTACAGTGGGGCCTGTCAGAGGTATTTGTACTTCTGTGTATTTCCAGGAGGAGCCAGTCTGTTCTGCAATGCCGAAGCTGCATGATGATACACTCTGATAATACCACATTTTTGTATGCACACCTGATAACAAGGTACAAGTGGGAAATAACCCCCTAGACCATTCAACAAATAAGAAAATGAGTGGGGAATATGATACTTACATAGCAAACTTCCTAGGACTGTGTACACAAAGGGCTCATTGCTAATCTCGTTAGCAATCTTGCACACCTTTTGTAATCTATAAAACAAAATTACCCACAGTAATAATGAATCTCAGTTGCCAGATACCCTCAAAAAACTGCATAAAATTAAATGTAAAGTTTGTACTTGAATTTCAGACACTCTACACAGTGCAACTTTTATCTGATGGAACTTCATGAAATTATGTGTGCAAGATGCAATATTAGATTGTACCTTAGCATAATCAGTGCTCTAGAGAAGTACAAGTGATGGCAGGAATTAAATTTCTACCATAGGTAGTTTCCTCTTGGGATGTGGAAGACCAGGAATTTAACTCATTAACTAGGAGGCTATTTTAACTATCAGACTACAACATAGTTGGACATCAGGCTGTTTCAAACATTTTATTGTTCCATTAAGTATTAATATTGTTTTAATTACATATTTTTCACATTTAAGTACATCTCCTAATCATCAGACTAAAGGTGATCATCCGACTAACCTCCCACTTCCAATCCCTCTGTCGTGTGTCCTTGGTTCAAATGACCACTTGGTTCAAGTGGACCCTGAGTCACTGCCACCCTTTCTGATATTTGCTAACAAGAAATACATAAGTGCTAATTTCTTCTCTTGCTTGATAAGTATTTTAATAAAACTTAATATAAATTGTGCCAAACAGCAAGAAAGTGATTGCTATCTGGGTTTAAGTTCCTTAGAAAATATTTGTACAGTGTATAGCCATGTCAGAAGGAGAGGAAATAACTCATTCTCAGACATCCCATGATGACTAAGGCATCCCTGAAAGAAAATATCAAACCCCTCTAAGGACACAGGGAAAGATCTTGGCTATGATCAGCCTGAGTGATGGATAAGGTGGAGACACATCTGAAGACTTAGCTCTCCTTTGTAGAACAGAACATTTCAGGTGAATGTAACTCATTGTCTTCTTTGGGTTTGCTTGATGCAAGGGGGAACAAAAACTCTGCTGCGGTTTAAAATCACCCTTTTGATTTTACATTTTGCTTTGATAGTTGAATTAAAAAAATAAGTTCTTCACATCATTCAAAATCACAGTCATTTTTAGTTTTAGGAAAAGCTATTTAAGTAGAAGGAAAATAACATTACTCTGTTTCTTTAGAAATAAAGTAAAACATTTGGGCAATACATAAGAGTCCAAATAATATTCACATGCTCTGGATCCATGTATCAAGGCATACAACATGCAACATGGTATTTTTGTTGTACATCATGTAGCAGAAATATGCCTTGCCTACCCCTTTATCTACTTAGAAAGCTGTATGTATATCTTTTGAGGATCAGCCATGGATTCCTACAATCCATGGATTCCTACAGCTTCTGATAAGTGTAAAAGCAAATGGAGATGAGGGCTGCTCCATCCCCTTTCAAACACCAAATCCTCTGAGGTGTTGAGCTATGGTGATAGAGCATTTCAGCTGCTCACAAACAGTGTTTCTAAGTGATGCAGTCAGAAAGCGCCAATGTTTTTCACATTAAATCCTGAAAAAACTTCCCAAGCACCAAACTTTGTCCACAGTTTGTGCCTTCACATCCCTAATGAGATTAATCTTCTCTAATTAAAACACACTGCTTATTTTCCACTGACTTTAATTGAATTGTCCATTGCACTAGACAATGCTGAAGTAACTTCTATTTCAGGTATTTCCATTTTGGTTTGGGGTTTTTGTTTGCTTTTTTTATCAATTTTACCCAAGAACACTTCTATTTTTCAGTGCCTCTGACAAAACCATATTCAGTGTGTTAAAGCAAAGCTTCTGTAGTCTCAGAGAGGAAGGTTGTTTGATGAGAACTGAGAGTATCAATAACAGAATGATGAATGAAATGATGTTGTTTAACAATGGGCATATAATAGAAAATTATACTCACAAGCTGAAATATACAAAACCCCAAAGTTATAACTCTACTATTAAGCGTTAATAGAAGGTAAAGAATGGTTCAGATTTTATCTTGCACAAGTAAAGCTAAAGAGAGCAGGAAGAAGAATATGGTTTCACATCTGTCCTCTGTATTAGCATGCCCTACTGATTTTTTTAGTGCAGTCTTAATTTCATTTCTTTCAGCATCACTTTGAAGGAACTCCAAGATGTTCAACTAACAGGAAGTGCATTAACAGACAATCTTTATATATTAGAAGATCTTGGGTGTGTTTTGTAATGTAGTGCTAAAGAGCAACTGTTAAAAAAAGGACCAGGACATCAAACACT
Organism: Hylia prasina; assembly: GCA_013397195.1. Classification (NCBI taxonomy): domain Eukaryota; kingdom Metazoa; phylum Chordata; class Aves; order Passeriformes; family Sylviidae; genus Hylia; species Hylia prasina. The sequence continues at coordinate 587,392 of VYXD01016597.1, read as the reverse complement.
TAATAGGAAACATGTGTTGCTTTCAAACAAGTACCACAGCTAGCATTGAAAGGTACTGTGCTACTTACAGGTTGGCGTTGAGCAGTCCCTTGTGTTGTGATACAGTCGATGAAAGTGCTTGCTACACTCTGAGGAAAATGTGACTGGCCCTGTTTGAAAGTAAGGAGAAGTTAACAACAAGCTCAGTGTCACTGCTCTGCAGCTTCAACAAAAACACATAGCATTAAGTTCATTGTTTCTTGGCTAAAATTGCATTTAGTGTTTTACTGTACCTTAACAACTATGATGCAACACAAGTATAATAAAGCTAGTGAAATAACAGAAATAATTTTTGTTGCTGTGCCTTTATGCTCAGGCTATAAAAAACAGAAAACTGACACGTGAAAATGATGGGCTGGTTTAGCCTTGAAATTCCAGTAATTCAAAATTAGCAGTAAAATTTCTTATATGGTGAAAAATAGAATGATAATTACAATAGAATTTAGTTTGTTCAATAGTTGTCTGTAGGCCAGTGTAGAAGGAATAATGCACCTGGACTGAAGGTACTATTTTTAAAGTTAAATAAAAGCAACACTTTCAGCAAATATGAGTTTCTAAACCCTGGAAAGATTAAGTACTTTCATGTACTAATGCTTTTAATTTGCACATAGATGGTTTATAAAATTCTTAATATACAGTGTGGGTGTTGAGGGAAAATGACAGCTGAATAACATCTAGGAACCTGATCTCCTGTTAAAGTAATCCTAGTACAAAAACATACAGATGTGCAGAACATAGGAGGTGTTTCATCTTTGGCAAGGCAAATCCCTGCATGTCCAGGGTATAGTGTGCTGCTCTCTTCTCTGGATATACAGTGCCAGCTGTTTACATTAATATTTGATAAAAAGGTGTCCCTGCTCATGGAGAGGGGGTTGGAACCAGATGATAATTAAGGTTCTTTACAACCCAAACCATTCTATTGTCTTATTTTTCTACAAAAACATGGCTCAGCTGTAGCAAGTTGCCAAAGACTCCTTCCAAAATCGCTGATGGCCCCGAAAAAGTATTACTGGTTACATTCAAGTTGAAAAGGAGATCAAGAACGTAATATTTGCATCACATAAACTGTTTAGCAAAACTGTCACTGACAGCTGGGGATGAGTATCCTGTAGTTTGGACAGAAAACATTGACATAGACTGACATTAAATGAATAAGACTAAATTTAAATCTAAATTTCGTACAAGTTGGAACCCTGAATAAGAATAGCTTGTTTCAAGCAATGCTACAAAATGATCCACATGAAGCAGATTTCGTTGGCCAATTTTCCTTTCAGAGGAAAATAGGAAGCATTTCTGGGAAAAAATACTTGTTTCGTAACTTGAAATATGGTTTATGAGCCTGGTAAAATATATCAAGCTAATTCTCTCTGGATGGTGAAGCGAAATGCCATGAACTCCAGAGAAGATGCCTTTCTATGACAGTGAACATACTTGAAGGTTAGATATATTTTACAGCAGTACATGGATTTCAGCAGATTTTTTTCAACCACAAATAAGCTTTTCAACAAACTGGAAGAACAGCTTTTCCAAGTCTGAACTGGAATATTTTTTTTCCGAGTAATTAGGCTCAAGGAAAAGTATGCAATTTGAAATTATCCAGCATATATGGAGACAACACTGGCTTTTGTCACTAAATAAATTCCATGTCCCTTCAGATAATATATGGTTTTCTAGCTCTCTTCCCTGTCATCAAAAATAGGCTGTTAATTTTATTTGTGCCTTACAAAACACTCTGTGTCAGCTGGCTTTCCAAGCTAAACTGATAGATTGCTTTATGACTCACAAAATTATTTATGATTTTTCCTATAGTCAAGCATGGTTACATATGGTTCTTATTTGGCTTTAAAATGTGTCTATTATTCCTGGCATATGAAAAGTGTGTAATAATTTTCTTAACCCTGAAACTGTAAAGATAATGGACTATAAAGATAATGTTGATTTTAGCTTCACTCTTTTTTTTTTTTTTTTTTACAACTTCATTAGTTTAGGATGTCCTAATTGTTGAACTAATAAGGATTATAATCAAAGTTTAATTAATAAAGGCTGCTAGAAGATTACGATTGAAACAGAGTAACAAACCCCAAATTTCCACTGTATTTTAAGAAAATGTCTATGGATTATAGGATCTAATAAAGGTATGAAAAGTAAAATAAATAAAATTAAAAACAACAACAGGCAGAAAACTCCATCACTGAAGACCTTAAGATATATTTTAAAAAGAGTACTCTTAAGAGAGGAAGAGAGAGAGAAAGAGGAGAGAAAGAGAAAAGAGAAAGAAAGAGAGATAGATAGCAAGAAAGGAAAGGAAAGAAAGAAAAGAAAAAGAAAGAAAGAAACTAACTGTAGGCAGAAATTCTGAGCCAACAAATAAACTTTCAGTATTTTGGAATGATCCTGCTTTCCTCATTCATTCCAAGTAATCTTACTCAAGTAACTTCAGCAATTTTGATGGCAACTACTCATGCAGAAAAAGGACTATTAATTTAATGAATGGCTCCAGAGACAGGCCTTCAAGTGTTTTTTTCTCTTTTTCTTTTCTATAATTTACCACTCTCAAATTACCTTCTGTAAAACTCATGGTTGTTTTTCCCTGGTTCTGAGTAATGAAACTCATTCTGTATTCATTACTTAGCTTCCTCAGATTCTTATGTTGAGATTTTTATGGTAGCTGAGGAGTTTCCAAAGCTAAAAATGAAAAGGAAATGGATTAAGTAGTAACATAAACCAGTGTTTCTTGTCTGTCCTTCCCAGGAGAGGAATATTCAATATTGCTGTGTTACATAACGTAGAAGAGTTTGAAGCTCTATGTTAAATTCTTTCTCATATGGACTGAAAATGGTCAGGTTCAGAGTTACTCTGGTTTACTGTGAGGGTGATGGGCCAGCTGGCTCTGGCACATTTCCTGTAAATTATGTTGGATTGCAGTGAGCCATTGGCAGAAGGATCCTTAAAGTTGTGCTTATCCCAAAGGTTTGAATACACCTCCCCCATGCAAAAGAGACAACAAATACCTTCCTTTCCTGACAAGCACAGCCTGAAATTTCCAGCAATGAGGAAATGCATAATTATTTCCAATATTCTTTTTCATGCTCTGGTGGCCAACTATTTCTCTAGCTTTTAGTTTCAATACTTCAAATAACCTTGAAAATGAGCAAGAGATTTGCAGGGTCATACTTTGAGACTTTCATTTTTCTGAGTTACAGAAAGCTGGAACTGGAGAGCAAAGAATCAGTGCAAGCACCTTGTCACTGGCAGCTCATATTCCATGTATTCAGAGGGTACAATATTTTTTCTCAGTTGTTACAATACAGTCCCAAAGTGAAGTGCATTATACAATTCCACCTCAGTTTTCAAGTACTTGGCTGTAATCATCATAAACTTTCATATTTAAAACAAGTTATTTTTATTTTTCATTTACATTAATTTAATCCTTCCTTGTTCTATCTGTTTCCACTATTAAAATAAGTATCCACATGTAGACATCATGAGACAGAGACAAAATTCTTCCCTGTTTTGGTGAAAACTTACTTGGTCACAAAGCTCTGTTTCTTAAAGATATGTGCAGTCCAATGAGAAGTTCTAAAATTGGTGAATGTGAAAATAAATGTGGAAAGCACAATAGGAGGATAAAAGTTAAATAATGACTTTTAAATAATGCTTTAACTTATCACATTTTGATAGTTATTTAGACCAGATAGTTCAGTTGATTATTCAATGAAACTAGAGTTCTTCAAAAATTTCTAGTTCTAAAATATGCACATTTAGCTTCAGAAATGTTAATTTGTTTTGAGTCTCAAAACTTTTAGTGGTGTGACTTTTGTAACTAAGTAGCATTTGCACTTGTGAGAAAACACAAGCAGCTGCCTTACCTGTAAAATGCTTTATGAACTTGTCTTTTAGACTGGAATCTCTTGGAAAAATTTCTGAGGAGAGAAGAAAAAAAAATTATATTTATGTAGCCTAGGAATTACAATAAAAGCTCTGAAAGCATAACATGCCAAGATGTCTGATGTACAGAGACCAAATAGCTTCCTAAATTAACTATAGAATTAATTTTTCATAGTTGTGGGGGTGTGGGTGTGTAAACAACATTGTGAAGCATTTCAGTAATTCCCAGATGAATATTAAATGGTCATCCCACAATGCACAATCCTTTTCTGACACTTATTTCTGCACATCCTAGGTCTGAGTGAGGCTGTAAGTACAGAAATACTGCAAATAATATAAATAAACTATCATACTTACAAGTATGTGAGTACCTGAAGAAATTATGTAAAATACTTCAATAAATACAAACTAAATATCACTTTTTGGGCTTTGAAATAACAAATACCTGAAGAGAAAAGTCTCCTACAAATCACCTAAAACAGACATGGGCCACGCACATTTTCATTGCAATATTAATAAAAAAATGATCTCTGTGAAAACTGCTGTGAATTTTAAAATATTCCCTTTCCATTTATGGCATTTTTCCTCCCAGAAATTACAAGAGAGGAGAGCCTCAGAACATACAAAAGAATCACAAAGAACAGAAAAGGGAACTAACACAAAAAGATAAAGTTCTTTTTTGTTGTTGTTTTCCTCTTTCTTCAATGGGACGCTACCTCTGGCTGACAGCAGAAACTTTTGATGCCAATATAAATATCCTCAGAACCAGTACACCTCCCCCCAGTCTCACGAATTTCCACCGAAAACACTATTACAAAACTTTTGTGTACCTGCAGTTATTGCTGGAGACAGTAAAAAGCTGGCCCTTATGTCAAATTCAAAGAACCTTCCCTGGCAGTTCAACAAGGAACATGACTAACTTGCAGCATTAGGACCTGCAGTTAAATATATTTATTCACTAAAAATATTTCCTTACATCTAAAGTAATTTTAAATCTCCTACATTTTTTCAATCCCCAATCTGAATTAACATTTATCTCAGAAGAGAGCTAGTTTCCTTTCATACTAGAGGAAGATGTTGGTTATCTGCCAAGATAAATTCTTACCACTGGCTTTAGGCAGTTTCTCAGAGGTCACATGGGTGTATTTTTAGGCTGGGATTTTAAGATAAAATGCCCAAGTCTTACTGCAACTCATCAAGGTTAGGAGACCTACTTTACTTAAGATTCCTTAAAAATATCAGTTTTAACTAATTTTTTTATTGCAGAAGAAATGCCACCCCTTCTCCAATAAACTTAGAATTTTACTGATAAGAAATGCCAGGTAGCTTAAAATTATACAGAATGAGTAATACAAAAAGGCAAGAGAGGGAAACAATTGGTGTGAGTTTTGAATGAGATGCCTCAAGTGGGCAAGTACTGATGAATAAACACAGCCTGGTGAAGGATAGGCTGGGAACTGACCGTTCTCGCTCAAAGAACATTTACATACAGACACTTGCAAAGTACACAGAATTTCCTATGGGAACAGTAGCTGCTTTTTGCCCCATAAAATTGTCTATTTGCCCCATAAAACCCTTTGGGAAAAGTCTTTATACAGCCAAAAACGCATTCCTTAATGCCCAGAAGGTGAAACAGGAGGACAGACTGATGCTCCGTCAAGGAGCTAGGGCATTGCAAGTTAAAACTGCAGCTGCGGCTGTGTTGGTGAGCCTGAGAAGGAACACTGCAGAGTCTGCCTTCCACCAGCAACCCGCACGGGCCCAGGGCTCGCACCAGCCCAGCCTGGCCTGCCCCAGCAGGGAAATGTAGGTCAGTCGTGTGTTGAAGAGCCGGCCGCTCCCCTGCTGCGGCTGCTGTCCCTCCGGGCAGCGCTCGGCATTCAGCCTGTGCCCGCGGCTCCGCTTCCTCCAAGTGCTCCTTTGCCTCACAGCACCGTGCACTGCTGGGCAAAACACAATCAGTGAGCCCCCAGCCCCGCACTAAACAACCCAAGCTCATTCGTATAAGAATCACGGGCAGCGCAGGTTGCCGGAACGCCTCTGGCTCTAATGGCACGGGCAACTCCCCCTGAACTATGAATTGCCCAGCACAGGCAGAGTCCTTTCCTCCCTTCTTCCAGCGGCGTAGCCAAGCCCTTCTGTCTGTACACAACCGCGAGTCAAAGGACTTAGCATTTCAATCCAACTAATGAACATCTCCTTTGAATAGAATATGTGCCGCAGACTCCTGATGACACTGCAGCCAGAAGCAGGATATTATGTCCATACATACTTCTAACCAGCTCTTCTATAGAGCAGCGAAAAATCACCATGAAAAAGTCCCTGAACTTGCTTCTTCTGGCTTCTAACAAGTTCTTGGTTGCTCCAGTCATATTTCATGCATTATCTATCACCTATCAAGGTGTCCATTTTCACAACAAAGGTTTATATCCTCACAATGCAAGTTAAATTCCTTTGACATGGTAATTTCACAAAAGAAAAGCAGAAGGGTTAATATAATAAGATAGATTGGCAAAGTATTACTAAAATCAAAACACCTCAAAGTCACACTGGGAAAAACTGAAAAAGAAACAGGAAAATGAAAAAATAAAAGGTTTCAAGTATGAAACGCACAGGAACAGGAAATATTGAGTGGAGAGTGCTTACTCAATCCATTCTTGCCTCAAGACCATATTACACAAACTATTAAAATACAGCCAGCATATATCCTATGACATATATGAACGTTGGTTTTAATCAGCTGGGAGAACATTTAAACTGTGGCATTCTTGTCCTCAGGCTTACAAAATCTGCCCTGCTCACCACAGAGTACATGTGAGTTAAAAGGCACTTGAGCTAATGACCCTGTGTTCATTCTGGGCATAATCTCAGTTTATAATCATAAATGACCTTAGTTCAAGGATTAATTTATTTACATTAGGATCTCTACATGTATCCTTAGATATTTACTCATCTGGGGCAAAATGTTGCCTGTCCTTCCACAGACAGCACTCAACCGCGAGAACTATTTAATGGTGCTTTAATGGATTTGCTACTAGCTCCTCTGTCTAAAAAAGCAGGAATATTTATGGTAAAGTCTAGGGACAAGACAAATTTAGAGGGCTTTCCATCTCTGCTTCATATACAGAATGGTTAATTTTATAACACAAAGCTGGTTCTAAACCAATCCATACTGTTAGTTTTATCAAGCTCTGACATTTCAGAGATCTCATGGCTTTAGGTAAGAAATTACTAGATCTGCCTGAGTTTTATCCCAGTTGGGATAATTGTGATGATGGGGAGAGCTAGCAAGGTCTAAGCTAGGAATCAGTAAACAACTGTTGATCCAGCTCTCCTCTTTCAAATTTTGTTATAAACTTTACAAAGTTGATTTAACCACTGTTGTAAAGCTAATTCCCCAGAAGATTATTCTTTCAGTTGTTATTCAGCACCCATCAGCTGACAGGAATGTTTAATTTTTCACTAATTTGGGTGAAATTACAAAAAGGTAGGATATTAAATGAAGCACATCCTGGTCTCAGGTTTGTCTTCAGCTTGCAACTTAAGACAAAGTTACTCTACCCTCAATGGGTCTTTTCATCTCTCTGTGCCTTCAGTTTATCTGTGTTTTGTCTGTTCAGACTGCAAAGTTGTGACAGCAGGTGCTGATTTTTACCCTGTGTTTGCACTGTCTCCAGTATCATGTCACCATAACTGTGCCAGGAACATTCATGTCCTAATGGAGTATAAATAAAAAGAACAGTGATTGCAGCCCTGAAATAAGCCAACTAGTTTGTTGACTTGGAACATAAAAGCTCCACATCCTCAGGCAGAAAAAAATTAAGATCTCCATTTGTATATGCTCCCAACAGACAGCTTTTGTATATTTTTAGTTTATTCAGAGAATTAGTGTCAATCAGGCAGCAAAAGTGCTCCACTAGTCAAGACTGGGCCTATCAGAAATGATGGTAAAGCCTCTGTCAACATATATAAGAAGAAAATAATAATTAAAAAAAATTGTGCAGATGTAACTGCAGCCAGAAAAGAGCAGATTGAGAACATTGAGAGGAACAACTCTGCAGATACCAAGGTCAGTGGAGAAGGAGGAGGAAGTGTGCTGGAGCTGAGATCCCTCTGCAGCTGGTGGTGCTGACCACAGTGATGCAGCTGTGCCTCTGCAGCCCATCAAAGTCCAGGGGGATGCAGACATCCACCTGCAGCCCATAGAGGATCCCACACAGGAGAAGGTGGGTGCCTGAGAGGAAGTTGTGAACCTGTGGGAGGCCCATGATGGAGCAGGCTCTTGGCAGGGATCTGCAGACCCATGGAGAGAGAAGCCCATGCTGGAGCAGGTTTCCTGGTAGGACTTGTGACCCTATGGGGACCCACACTGAAGCAAGCTGTGCCTGAAGGACTGCACCCCATGGAAGAGTGACCCACTCAGCAGCAAGCTGTGGAGGACGGTTCCCCATGGGATGGGCTCCAGTAGGAAAAGTTCATGAAGAATTGTCTCCTGTGGGAGGGATACCATGCTAGAAGAGTAGCAGAAATGACATGAAATTAACTGACCTAATATCCATTCCCTGTCTCCCTCTGCCACTGAGGCAGAGGAGGTAGAGTTGAGAAGAAGTGAGGGGTGGGGGAAGGTGTGTTTAAGGTTTTATATTACTTCTAAGGTTTTATATTACTTCTCATTATCTTGCTCTGATTTTGTAAGCAATAGATTCAATTAGTATCTCTAATTCCAGCCTGTTTTGCCCATAACGGTATTTGGTGACTGATCTCTCCTGGTCTTTATCTCAACTCATGAACCTTCATTGTATTTTCTCTCCCCTGTCCAGTTGCAGAGGGGAGTGATAGAGTGGCATTGGTGGGTGTCTGGCATCCAGCCAGGGTCAACCCACTACAGTTGTGCATTTTTTTGTTTCTGTCTGTGAAACGGCAGAAGAAAACTGTCAGCAGTAAGATGTAGCTGGCTCTTCTATTATAAACCCAAATGCAGGCTTCCAAAATATTTTGGCACAAAAATAGCATGTGGGTTTAGGTTTTTTGTTTTGTTTTGTTTTTTAGAAAGAACATTTCATGTCATGAAACTGCTAACAACACAGTATGTTTCAGCAGTTTAAAATAAATGTGACATTTTAAAGGACAAGTTTTATCTTATACAAAGGCTATATTGGTTCATAATATACAAATAAATCTTGCAATCATTGAAATATCATGCTCCCAAAAATATTGGAGCACTGTCAGCAAAGTTATCTCAAGTCACACAAACAAATCACATTTATTTGGATGGAGTTTTCTTTACTACAAATTCTCCATTTTGCCTAAAGATGGCAACTCTTGCCTACTGCAACAATAATAGGTGAAACACTACTAGGAGGAGGTTTGCATACTTTCAACAATATCAAGATGGTTTAGTTAGCACAGAAAATAAAGTGTTTGGTGATAAAAGTGATAATGAAATCTTTCAAATGTAAATTCTTAAAGAATTTTATAAGTTCCCAGAAGAATTGAAGCAACAGAGATGAAATTCAACTGGAACAAGATAATCATACCCAAGTAAAGTGATATGCTAGGAAGATGAGTGAATAGAATGACATTGCAATGCCAGGATGAAAGTATCCTCAGCCTGATTGTCCCAAGTATAAGTGAAACTCTAGAAAACAGTGCTTAAAAAAAATAAAAAAGATATTCAAAAACTTGATGTCCCAAAACATCCTTTCTCTGCATTTAATCTACATATATAACTATTCCTACAACTTTCAGAAAGACATACTGCCTCAGTTTAAAAAAAAAAAAAAAAAAGTTTTGCTCAAAACAGAAAACCATTCAAAGAGCAAAGATAAGGCATTCTAGTGGAGAAAAAAATGTTAATGTTCATTTGATAAGAATTCAGTGTGGTGTGGAGTAAAGCATAGGTGCTATACTTGGGATATGGATAAAATACCCTGTGAATAAATGGAGCATGCAGTGCATGCTTAGAGCTCTGACCTGGGTATAACTGCTAGAGGTAGACAGAAACGTGTGGTCACCATCCCTGTCCCTGGCTGGGGCACTTTCCACACCAACGGTTCATGGTGCTTGGGAAAGCAGCTCCTAACACAGCCCTCAGCAACAGATGATGTTAAGCATGGCTGAATCAATTAGCATATACTTTTTTCTTCAGCACCCTGACCAATTAAAAGGTCTTAATTGCCTCCTTTCACTGTTACGCTTCGGCTGTGACCAGGTTGCACAAAACTTACTTCTGGACCCAGTGCTGGACAAAGTCCTCATCTGAAAAACTGAGGACTTCTAGAAGCTTTGGCTAAGCTGGAAATGCTGTATTTTCTATGCTGCTATGCCATTGCTACCAGGATGACATTACTTTCTGCTCTGTACACAATAGACATATGAGTATAGATTGAAATATTTCTCTGGTCCCTCATGTGGTGTCTGTCTGAAACAGCAGAGAAACAGTCTGCATTTTGTTGAAAATGTGACATTTTTATTCTCTACTAAGAGACCACCAATTGATTTTGAGGTCCTTAAAGCTGCTCAAAATCCTTAGGATGAATTTGTGGTTGTATTACAACTCAGTTGACAGACTTGTAGATTTAATGCTTTTCCTATTGCAGTCTCCCATAGAGAGGGAAAAAACAAACCCTTTATGCAACAAGGAGCAACTCCTTCCATCATTATCAATCATAAATCATTAAATTTTATATTATTTGTTAGAAATAATTGCCATATTAGAAAATATCTACTTAAATTATATATTTTAATTCTCTTAGACTACTCATCTGCAACTTCTACTATATAAACTGCATTTCTGCTTTGGTTTTGTACTTTTTCTTCCAGTTTTCCACAATTAAAAGTTTTACAATGATTTCTAATAGTCTTAGTAATTTGTTTATATACCCCCACCCCAACTAACATACCCTACTTTACCCTACTAGATCTGCAATTTAGGCAAGGGAAAATATCTATTTCTGTGTCAGTATTTCAAGAAGTCACTCTGTTACTACTCCTGTTAGGAAACACACAAAGTTCCCACTTACTGAATACTTCTGTTTTGATACTTTGGTGTGTACATAGTGAACATAGATGGAAAATGAGTCAATGCTCCAGACAGACACATCCCTTTCTGGATGTAATACTGTTGTTTGAAATTCTTACCAGATTCCTCCAAGTGCTGTCTAATGAAGATTACAATAACAGCAATTTTTAAAAAAAATTTTCTGTCACTTTCTACCGTAGCAAGTGAAGAATTATCTAGTATCTCAGTATTTTCTGGGGAAGAAAAAGCCTCAGATAAATCCCAAAATCAAAACTGCTTGGATTCACAGAGGTAAGAGTGTCTGCTCAAGAGAAAATCCAGAATTAATATATCACTGCATACCACTGCCATCTACTGAATGTAGAATATGCTGAAAGTACTCATGCATACCTTCTTGCTGTGAGAGCAGAGTTTACCAGGCTTCCCATTACCCTGCCTAATGGGAGCCCTTTCAGTTCCCACAACACAAAGTATACTCCAGAGCTTAAAGGTTACACATAGAGTGCAATTAAGAATTCATAATTAATGACTTGGTCAATTTATCCTCTCAAAGAGTAGGCATGAACACTGTTCTAATCTCTCTGGACTTATTTGCTGTCCATAAAATTTTTGTTTGGCATTACAATTTTATTTATACAGAAAATTGGAATATATTGTGATATATTATTGTACCTCACTAGTCAAGTCCTAAAATGCTTGTTCTTCTCCCATGTCTAATAAATGCTTCCATGTTTAATTATTTGTCTAGACTTGAAACAGTGCTTCTAAGGATACTTAAGCCAAGGACTTACCATTTACTTGCCTTGGTTTTCATGCTAGTAATATTTTTCTGATGTGAACATGGCAAATAATACTCTTCTTAAATGCAGATTAATTGATATATCTTCAAATCCTCCTAACTTTAGTTATGAACACAATATCTGGTCTTGTATACATAAAAAAATTAAAGTTTTATTCTGGAACATTCACCAGAAACTTGAGTAACAAAGTGGGCTGTGACATCAAGCAATTTAGAAGTACAATGGAATGACCCCAAAGAGAAAGCCTACCAGGGTCTGCTTTCACAATGATTGATGAAGTTTACCATGTCAGCCACCATTGTCAAGAGTAGTACATTAAAAAATTCAGTGCTGTTATTAACTCTGCTAAAGATGGGTATAAAATGAAGCACTAGCTTCCAAAATCACAGTCTGGCATTTAGTCACAATTGCTATTTTTGTCCTCTCTTCGCTCTAGAGTCAAACATTCACTCTTATCCCAAAATATCTACTCACGTATGTCCCATCTCACTCACCCTTGTAAGTCTTATCTACATCAGCTGCTCCCTTAAAACCAAAGGGATTAGTGTCCACAGGGCATTCAGGAGCATAACTGCAATCAATTTGGTTCTGGGGAAACTGCAGTATTGCAAATACTGGACATCTAAAAAAATGAGCGAATCATTGTACAAAGGGATTCCTAAAACTGACAAAAAACCTCAAAGCAGATAAGGACACCTGCAAACAGTAGTAAAATATGAAAATAAGCCCATGAAAAACAAAGAAAGAGTGAAGGCATATAGCTTTGCATTTAGCTCTGCATGCTTAGTTTTTGTCTGTAGATCTATGTTTATATGTCTTCATAAAATTACTTTGATGGATTGACATCTGCACACTACAGATGCTAATAGATTTAAAGTATTTCAAATTTCTCATTATTCACCTTTTGCTTGGAATGGAATATACATTATTTCTTTTAAGATTTCTAAAAATAGTCCTGACATTTAATTTGAAATGCTGCCTTTTTACAGTGTCCAGAGTCAAATTCTACTCTCACTAATGGTCATATACTCCCTCTCACTCATCAATACCTCATTCATGTAGTTGCAAGGGAATTATGGAAGGCACTTTTTACTCAAGTAGTTTTCAACTTTATTGTTATTACAGAGCCCTTCAGGTGAATATCAAGACTACAAATGACAAATGTGGGACACTTAATTTCAGCTGGATTTATAGAATTTATTTGAGAAATGGGGCAGTAAGAACACTGTTATAAATAGTATGGAAGATTCTGTACATACTGTAATATAAATAGTAAAAAGACGTGACTCAGATCTTTCTTCAAGAATAAAGGGGTAATTATTTATCTCTAATAACTGATAAACAGGCAAGAGAAGTCTTACATTAGCTAGGCACATTCCATTTATTTGAAAAAGGTTATGAACAAGATTCTTGGACGTACTTTCCGAAATAGCAGATAGCTGGATTCAACAAATCCAATAAGCTTCAGCCAAATTATTTTAAGTGTGAAACACCAATTTTAATTTAAAATAAATATCTCACTTATGTTTTATGTGCTATCATCCCCATTGGATTATGGCCTATGAACACCTAAGAGGGATAATTTCTCCTTAAATCCCTACTACTAGGTCTCTCCTAGAGTCCTTCTGATTAAATCCTACATCTTACCTAAAAATGATGCAAGCTTGTAAGCCATGAATCAAAACATGTTCTTAAACCTTGAGAAGAAGTACATTTATTTGTCACAGTGTTTTATCACTAAATCCACCATTCTTTGTTTACTGCAAATCATTAAGTGGAGTTAGTTTCTGAATTAATTCAGTTTATTTACTACTACATATGAAGGAGTACATAGGATTAGAAATTAAATATCTCAAGCTCCTTGCCACATTTCTGCCAAATCTGTAAATAACATTCTACTGATTCAGTGCTAGTTTTTATGAAAAAAATGTCCATTACCCAGGCCTTTTTTGGATGTTTCAAACTCTAAAACATCACTGTTTTTAGGAAAAGCAAATGAACTTGGGTGTACATCATGAGACAGATAACTTTTAAAGAATTTTAAACCATTTTTTTCAAGTTACTCTTTTTGAAGCACCAGAGCCATAATTGTGCTGCTGTCTCAGAAGGCGTTATGTGCTCATTTCTATTCTAAATTTATATTCTAATCTTGTGCTCATTTGTATTCTAAATTTTCTTCACTGCTTCAGTTTTTTTCTCCATTCATCTGTGGTAGAAAATGAATGAAGTCTTTTTTGAGAAAGCAAGACCTTCTGTCCTGTAATCCTTGTACCTCTATCACAGGGATGCTGTGCTATTGCAGCTAGGATCATGGCAGTCTTGCAAGCATCCATCCCAAGCACTATGTGGGATGAATTGTGGGAAACCTGCCTTCTTTCATGCAAGTGCAGGAAGGAGAAGGGCCACAAAGTCCTATGAGACAAACCCTTGTCTCGAGGTTTTCCTATGTTTCAGGTGAAATCAATTTGTCAATAAAAACTTTCACAAAATTGGATCAGCAAGAGTAAACAAAGCAAACACATACTGATTTTACTTGACTTTGCTTTTTCATTTTATTATGCTGCTAATTGGAAAGAATACAGAAAGAATACAGAAAGAATACAGAAAGAATACAGAAAGAATACAGAAAGAATACAGAAAGAATACAGAATTCTTTCCCTTCCCAGCTTTCTGACTTGAACTCCAAGGACCATCTTTGAGACAGCACAACTAACCCTTGTCTCGCAGTTTCCCACTCCCTGTGATCCACATCACCGCATCTTTCGAAAGTAAAAACACCTGTGACAGTGCAAGGACAGAGACTGGAAATTTCATGCAGATGTAAGAGAACAAAAGTAGGAGAAACAGGCACAGGAGTATTTGGTGTTCATCTTGTATAACTTAGAGCACTTTCAATGGATACAAAATACATTCCTTCCTACCTTACTCATACCGAGGTCAATCCTCCAGAAGCTATGGAGGACAATTGTATTTAACCAAGGCCCTTCAGCAGCCTTAGAAGCAGAAAAGCTTGACTTGCAACCAGGGAGGATGATACAGATCTGTTCACATCCATGGTAAGGACCCAGACAGATACTTCCCCCACTCTTCCCTGTCCCTGCTTTACTCTTGCCAAGCCATTGCCCTTTGCCTTCTCCCCTCCCTTGCGTTCTGCTTGGCCTCCACACCTTGTCTGGACTCTGCTGAGCAGTGAGCAGGAACAGAGACTGACAGGAATAGTTAGCAATTGTTGCTATGAAGACAATTAACAGCATGAGCAGTAATTCCAGGGAAGCCTTCCCACCTCAGCAGAGCAATGACTATTTACAGCCTGAAAGGGCTTGCCAGCCCCCAGTTCAACATCCTCTTAAGGGCAACAGATTATCCCTAGAGTTGGCTCCTCCAAGACTGGGCCCTGAACTGTGGGAAGGACATAACCTGAAGCTGGAGGGAGCTAACTCACTCAAGCTACAGAAGAAACATTTAATCATGTCTAAAGTATCAGGACAGGTGGACTGTGAATGGGGAGGATAGTTTCTCCTGCTGTGAACTATTCACGTTTTTCAACACTGGGAATATTATGTTCCTCTTCTTCCCCTCATACTTTGATTTTTCTTTGATTAATTCACCATTTGTGAAGGAAATATAATTGCTCGCTAAGTGCTTAGACACCATACTTTCATTTTTCAGAAAAAGAAATCACAGCTCAGTTCTGGTTAAAAGACTGCTGTAATGGTATTATCATCATCACAAACTTGAAGAAGCTGAGCCCTAGCTGCACTGTGAATGTAGAAACCAGCACATAAGGACTATCTAAATCAGAATATTTCCGACAGCGTCTTTCAAGTATGTCCAGAAATACGATCCTAAATAATTTCTCTATGCTCTGTTCCTTTATAATGTATCAGTTACATGCTGTACCAAGTCATTCATCATCCAGACAGAATTTGTACAAATATATGTCAGTCTGTAAATTGGCTGTAGATGTTTCCAAACTTTTTTTTCCTGTCACATGTCTACCAGTATTTCACCTTGTAAGTGAAAAAAAACTTGTAAGTAAAAAAAACTTGTAAGTAAAAACTTGTAAATAAAAGAAAATCTCTATGAGGTTATAAGTCTTTCAAAACTGCAGTTTCCCAACGGGATATTTATAAGCTAATGTCTTTGAGCTGGGGCTCAAAGACTAGAAAAGCTGTAATGCAAGACTACAATAAAGGAAGGAAAATAAGTGTACATCTCAGTGTATCTCTTTGAGACTGGCAACTGTCAAAAACCACTGTCTGATCCAGGAATTCCAATTGCCCTGGTTAGTGACAGAATTCATTGTTTGAATGTCAAATTTTGGAATAAAAACCAAGAGCAAGTAAGGAAATGGATTCTGTTTAGGGTCTTAGCTTATGTTTACAGCAATCAACCACAAAGCAGTTGTGTAGAAGCTGCTCTCTGGATTCCCAGCTGGTACAATTATTCTAGGAGCTGGTGTAGTCTCAAATAACACATTTTCGAGAACTGAAAAATGCTGGAAGGAGAGTATGCCCTGATTCTGTTCTCCTTGATTTCAACAGGAGCAAAAGCAGGTCCTCAATCTGTGTGTAATTCACATGATCTACTTAGCTAAACAATTAAGTCACAGCTCTGACATCTGATATTTATTTTAAGTTCTTTGAGCCATATTCTCTTCTCTGAGCCAAACCTTTTTTCTGTTCTGGTGGCACAGAGGCTATAACAACCATGGATTTTCCCAGCTGGAGATTCTACCAGCCTGAATAAGTCTTTACCTGTCTGGCAAAATCATCTTCCATGTTATTTCCTCCTCTATTTCACCCTCTGAATCTTTACTCTTTCTCTCTTATGAGAAAGAGCAAATTGCTAGGTCTGGGCTACATTCCTTATTTCCATGCTTCAAATATCCTTAGCCTGTATACTTCCCTCTTCAAACTAAACCTATATGGTTAATTTGAAATAATCCTTAGGCTATTGTAACTGAAGTTAAAGCACAGCCTGCTCTGATACTCCTTCTGTGGTATTTCAGAAGACCTACACCCGAGGATCCTTCCAAGGTGTGTTACCAATGAGACACCTCAGAAGTTCTACACCCATGTACTCTGGGTCAATTCTATCTGTGCAGGCCATGCTTAATAATTTAATCATAGAGCAAGGTCATCCCTAAAGAGCTTCAATCCAAGCATGCCAACTTCTTAACCCCCATCTCCACACTAAGAGAGCAGAGGCTGTGTGAAAGGATAATGTGAAGATAGGTTCAACTGAAAAATTCTACACAATCTGAATAGAGTGTTTGTCAACCATTGCCTGAGTGGGGAGCCTTATGGCTCCTTCTACATTAATGCAGGAGATGGATGCAATGAGAAGAACTTTAAGTGAGACTTGTTTAATGGAGATGAAAAAAATCAGGTTGTAGTTTAACACTGCACTTATTTGAGTCTAACCAACAGTGCAGTGTGGAACTGATCTGCTGGGAAATGTGAATATTCACAGAGGGACTGTCTCCTGTGTGTGCTGTGGGAAGTAATGGAACAGTGCCGTTGTTAATGTAACATTGTGAAGAGACCACCAATTATTTAAACTTCATCCACACTTTTGAATATGTTCAGACTGACAGGGAATTATTCAGGGATCTGAGTCCAACCTCAAGATGCACTCACACCCTAATCCCTTATGCCTGTGCTCTTTTTTCATTAACTAAAATCTGGAACTCTCCACAAGTAAGAGCTGGTACACGGGGTAGGCCACAGCTCTTCCCCAGTGCCACACAGTGGCTTGAGTGTCACTAACAGATATTTTCACATTATAGACTCTGCCTTGGACACCTGAAGAGTCTTGATTTCAGAGGTAACTGGCAACTGGTAGCAAAGAGGTTTACCAAACAGGAAAAAAAAAAAAAAAGGAATAAGTATAATACTTATAAGTGTGCTTTCTAAGAAGAAACTAAAGGACTGCTTGGTCATCTCTCTTATTTCATTGTATCCCCTTTAGCTACCAAATAGTTGTGCCCCACTTCTGGGGTGAATTCTATTCTAAGGTGTGAGTTCCAATGAACACTTAAATGTTCACCAAACAGCTACCCTACCACATTTATCTTCCAAGCACAATATAATGGTCTGACAAAGTAGGCTCAGAGCTTCATGTGCAGAGATTGTTGGCCAAGGAAATGAGTCAACTTGGGAGGTAAACAACATCAAAGAGAGCAACATTCAGAATGCAGCAGCCTCTTCTGATCCAATGCTTTTTAATCAGCCACTTTCCAATAATTCATTAAGACTTGAACAAAGAGATTGAAGTATTGGCTTCTTCTAGGGCTTCAGCCAAGCGTAATGAAATTATACCAGGATATATTTACAAGGTTGGATATCTTGAACTCGGCTGTAATTATGTTTATTAGTAATTCTTCAATAGCTGCTCAGAAAGCATATTTGTATTAGTTAATCCTTGCCTGTGGAGACCCTTATATTAGCTTGGCAAAAGAACATTAAGAAGGATGGATTTCTTTTTTTTTCCCTCTCAGCAAATCCCTGTTTCCATCAGAAAATGCTGTGGGATCAAGAAATAAGCCAATTGTAGTGTGTATGGTTACTTTTCTGCTATTACTCTTAGCAATCAGTTTAGAAAACAGTTAAAACTAGCAGGGATAAAGATCTAGGTTAAGATATTCTGATAAGTTTTCATTTGAAATATAAAAATGTATTTAACAACTATACTTTGCATTATGAGACTCTGGAAGAGCACCACATACTTAGAGATAAGCACTATGTGCATATTTCACCTTTTTTCTTTTCTCCTCTGCTGGAGATTTGAACATGTAAAACACTAAAATACATATTTATTTTGAAAAGTAAAGAAAAAAATCTCAAAACTATTACAGATCTGATGTATGAGTTTAAGCAAAAGATCCTTCTTTTTAAAAGAAAATCTCATAAACAGGATGCCATATCTGTCAAATAATTCAAATGAAAAAATGTAGGATATTATGAAACCCTTGCTATTTTGAATACTAAACTGTGAATATGTATTCCTCTTTTCCAAGGGGAAAGAAGTATTACAATACTAATTGTCCATTCAACTTACAAAAGGATAATTCACTGAAAATAATGAGACATACAGGAAAGACTGATCGAACTATTCAAGGCATTATTTACTTTGCCTATTCATAATTTTTTTTCTATAACAGAAAACAATTTTCATTAATTCTTCTATCAGCTACCTGGAATTACTAAACTATCAAGATATTTCAGGTGATATTTCAGGCGAATCCAGAGACTCCAAATTATGCTTGGAAAGTTATTGGAGGGCTCCTGATTGAAGGCAAAGCCACTCTTAGAATAAGATACAGACACCTCACATCTCTAAGTTTTAAGAGGAAATTCACTTTGTGCAATTCTGCAGGACTCCATGCAAAGCACTCTGTTTTAGCTATCATGGCTGCTAATAAATGTAGTTTCTGGGATATTTGCATGCATTAAACACAAGAACAGCTGCAATACATCAAAGGCAATATAGTTGAATCGACTGAATGAAAACTGATGATGTGCTTAACTGCATACAAGCCAAACCCAGCACTGAGCAAACTCTATTGGTGTGAAAGAAAATAGAATTGAGTTTGCCAGAGCCTAATTAGACCCTGCTCTTTTTTCTAAATATTAATAGGCTCCAGGTTGATTGCCATGCAAATGGTAATGTTTAACCGTACTTTACATTTCCTGTGCTTATTTTAGAAAGGTTTCTATTTCTTTCTGAATTAGAACAGGTACAGAACTGTCACAAATGGATTAATAATACACCATTTCTCCATTATAGATACTTTATTCTAAATGACTACTTTAAAGGTGTTCCCAGTGATCATATGTCAGGTTTATACTCTGGCTAAGGTCATTTTACCCTATCATAGTTACATAAGGAGACCACTTATAAAGTAAAACTAAGATCAAAATGTTTTATGTGAGTGTTATATATAAATGAATCAAAGATAGTGAGCTACTTAGACACACTAATATTGGAAGTTTTATATTCAAGAACCATAAACAGGTGTAATATACATGCAAACATACATTTCAGTGGGCCAAAAGCTGCTGAGCAGAAAGAGCTAGCCTTAAATAAAAAGGCAGAAAACACTTTCCATATTTTGTGACTGAGCAACTTTAACATTTCCCTGATTTTTAATACCACTGTCACTGTTACAATATTCTGGCATTCTGAGATAGAGTATAACTGCAGAGAAAATGACACCCTTAATACTTGAAAGGTTTTCTATTTATTTTAAGGTAACACTTAACATATTTGTAATACTTAATCTCCAGATTTTCTCCATCTCTCACTTCTTGTTCTGACAGGAAAGAAACACCTATCCCAGCCAAAAGGAAAGATGGCTTTTCTAGAGGTGCTGCTTAGTTCTGGGACAGTGGACTTCAGTGTAAATGTGTAGTTTGGATATGTTTCAAGGGTTTTGAAAACCCTGACTGCATCTTATATAAGTGATGCTCCATATTCCCATGCAGCTGAACCACATGTCCACACATGGAGTGACTCCACCATGTGAGT
This sequence comes from Hylia prasina, assembly GCA_013397195.1. NCBI lineage: Eukaryota > Metazoa > Chordata > Aves > Passeriformes > Sylviidae > Hylia > Hylia prasina. Next base: position 567,112 of record VYXD01016597.1, on the reverse strand, counting down.
AATGCAGAGCCACCCTGTTCATGAGAAGTAGATCTGAGTGTAAATTTGCTGTACCTTTGCCAGTCTTATCTGCACAAATTATTTATTTTGTGGTAATCCCTCTTCTGACAGACTGGAAGTTGCCTGATATCTGGAAAAGTGACCTGGTACTGAATAAAGGGGGAAATCTGTATATGTTATCTTCATATACAAACCTGGAATTTGACCATAAAATAATGGGAAACCCAAATCGTGGCACTTTGCTAATTTACTACTGACCAAGAGGTCCATTCAAATTTTACATGTATTGCATTAAATGCAAGAAATTAACCTGCTCTAGATTGCCTTCAGACCCAGAAGGTTTCCCTGAAGGCCACAAGAAATCCTCTTATTAGTATCTCTCAGCCATAACTCTTTGTTTACTGTGTAAAAGACAAGCTTTGAAAATCTTTTTCCTAAATTTCTTAAACTGAAATTTCTGTGACAGCAGAGCAGTCTCTCATGTTAAGCATGCTATGTCATTAACAGACAAAGAAGTAATTACTCTATCGTGATTAGAGTAATAACATCACAGCTATCTCCTTATTTATTTTAATCCAATAGGATTTAAGGGTTTTACTAATCCAGGACATACATCCACTACTAGCACATATACTGACAAGGATGCATTTTCTAACAGTTCATTTCAAAGTCATCATAAACAGCACAGGTTAAGGAAAAAAAATTGTCTGACTGTTTTCCAGTAGGGTTTTATTCTGTTTTTCACTTTATTTTACAGGCTTGAGTATAAAAGGAGAAAATAATTTGAGTAGCAAAGCCATAATTAGATTTGTACTATGCCACTCAGGATGCTGTCTAAAATCTGCAAGGAACATAGCAACAATTGCTTTGCTGATGTAACTTTAAATGTTTTTCTTTAAGTCACAGATTTCAATTCATGTAGTAAGATAACACATCCTAAAATGCAATTGAACCAACATATTTGAACTGAGAAAGAAAAACTTAATAGACTTTAACAAACAATAACAACAAGAAACTTACAAAAAAAGAAAGTTTAAATATTCATAATAGCATTCAAAATTTTGCCTTTACCATGAGTGGTTTTTGCTTGGCTACATACATTCTAACTGTGTGTTTAAAAACAAAATATTAGGATCAAAAAGTAGCCACGCCAAACCCAGCACAACAGTATTAACTCCAAACAGTATTTTTCACTGGTGTTAAAGTCTATATTAAACAAACACATTTTTAAGCACTGTTTCGGTAAAATCAGTGGAGCACTGCACATCAATGGTTTTTTACACAAGTAGACATAATAAAATGTAGGAAAATATCAAAATGGCCACTAATCAATCAAATGCTTGGATCCTTCATGTGTTAAATCTTGTTTATAACCTAAAGAATTGTGCCCCCAGTATGTAATCAATAGTCAATTAAACCCCTCACTAGAGCAACTGTTTTCCAATTGGCCAACATTAAAAAACCACAAAACTTGAGTAAATAGCCTGTAGGACTTACACGAAAGCAGTAACCTCTAATTCACAAATGACAAAATGAAGCAGTCATCCTTAAATTGAATAGAAAAGCCTATCAACCATCAACCACCAAAACCAAACATAAGCAAACAACTGAGTTGGTTTTGGGTTTGTTGTTTTTTTTTTCAGTACAAAGTCATCTGAATGCAAGTAATGAAAAAGAAGATATTTACCATGACTATTAAAGTGGAGTTATTGGGTATGTTTTAAAACAAGTCTTACAAATTATTAACATAGGATAAGATTCCATTTCAGGTTTTGGGTATTTTTTACTTCTGTGAAATGTACTAGATAAACCTCTGAAAATTTTACTATTCTAGAAAACAGGTGTTAATAAGGCAGATATGTTCCCCTTCCAAAAACTGCTTTCAGGTTACTTGGAGAGATCTTTAAGAATAAAATGATCCCAATGCAGACAGTGGCCTTACATATACTTTAGGCATGGAACCAGTCACCTTTTTCTCTCTGCAGCCTTTCAATGGCTCTTTTTGTAGATGGTACATCTTTCTTGGGTATCTCATTGAATATGAATTTTTGCTTATAGCTTTCCACTGTAACAACTACTTTGCAATTATTTTTATGCTGTGTTAAGTACTTTGGAAAATATAAGCCTTCATTAAGTCACACTGGAAGTCTTAAATCACATGTGGGTCTAAAACATCACATCATTCTCATGCAAACTGCCCTCAAACCTTATTAATTAAAAGAGGAGTCTGTGTGCCTGGAAGTATGGATGTATGTATAATTCTCTTTTGATATCTTTCTCCCTGTATACATGCTTATTTAAAAAGCAACATCATCACTTGAAGCAGTGTATTTTCAAGGCTAGATGCTATCTATCAAACAATAATATATTACAAAGCCTTATACCTGTGCACTACCATTCTCCCACCTCTCAGAGGCTTTCCCTGGCAGACTAACACCTGAAATAACAAACCATAAAAACACAGAGATCTGCCATTCTTTCTTGATAGAAAAATCAAATTGTGCGTAATGTAAAAAAAAAAAAAAAAAAAAAAAAAAAAAAAAAAAAAAAAACACAAAAAAACCTACACAAAATATATCAGCTCTTCAGTTTGCTCATAGGCTCAGGGCCAAGCTAGACTAATACAAAACTCATGCTGCTCCCAAATTACAGATTAATGCATGCAGATCTATTTTGAAACAAAACTTCTGTTTTCTTTGCTATTCACTTTACTGCATATTGGAGAAGTCCTGGTGCACTTCAGGCCCAGTCCTGGTGTAATACAATGAAAATTCTGACACTCACTTTTTTGGGGCCAGAGCTGCACACATTAGTAATTGTGTGTCTTGTCATGCTAAATAGAAGTTTTATAATATGAAATAGGACTCAGACAAAACCCAGAAGATCTCCTAATACTGGTCAAAGCAATAGCTCAACAGAAAAGTTTTTCCATATGCTGACATCCTATCTTGCTCCTGGGACAGCACAGTGCACTCTGAAATGTTTGCTGCTCAGGGTACTGGAGTCCAATGATGCTTCTTCCTTTCTGTGCCAGGACAGCACAATGTCTCAGATATCAAGTGCCCTTCATTGGGATTAGTGGGAGTGAGAGCAAAGCCCCTTGGAGACCACATAATTTGAAGGACTATTCTGGTACTTCACTACATTTTAGGTCTCCATGTATGCAACAACTACATTTTATCTTTGCTCACTCCCTCATCAGCTCCCAGGGTTGGTCCATGGGCTTGATATTCTCCACCACAATATGGAAGATTTCTGTCTCATGCTAGATTTCAGATGCCTTTTGTTCAGTGGCCTGGCTCTACTGTCTGGCAGTTATGTTTGCCAAAGACAGAGTATTGCTGTTTAAAGTCATGTTGCACAACACACCTAAAACCCAAGCAGGCAGGGAAAGGAATGTAGCAGTGGTGTGACAGATCACAAAGCCATCGTGATTGATCCAAGCACTGTGCAGATCCGAAGGAATATACAATCTCTGCAGCATTTGGGACTGCCTTTCATCAAAGGAAATGAAAATCTATCCTGCCCACTTGTATTTTTTGGGTGGAACTGACACCTAACCATGGTACAAGCAGAGATAATGGTTATTTCCACTGAACACTCTGGTACTATTTATTTCTGCATCGTGGTGTGGTGAGGTCCTCACAGCCCCTCTAATCTTGCCTCAGAAACCACTGACCTGGGAAGCACATTGCCCTATGGAATCTTCACTCCTTCCAGAGCCCAAGACAGTTGCCCTGTCCCAAGGACACTGCCATGTAAGTGTTCAGCTGAGAGGAATGGTATTTGGTGATTCATTACATTTGTTAATTTATGAGAATATATTTTCTTTTAACCACCAGATCGAGAATATACAAACTGAGAATCCATTTCCAGATCATAACGTGACCTCATTAAAAATAAAGAAAAACAAGCCCCCTGCCCATTTGGAATATTAATCTTTCAAAAGCAGAATATGTTTGCCTGGTTTTGTTTCAGAAAAGCCTACCTACCAGCTTGGCTGTAAAAATAATTGATTCAAAAGTGTCAGTTACAGAATCAGGAATGATTACTATAAATCAAAAGAATTATTTGGTTATTCTTCTTTTAAACCATTTTCATCCACTGTTTTGCTAATTTCTAAGATAATATGGTTTCCATAAATGTGATTTTGGAAAATGTCATTTTTATTAACTCCCATCTTCTTCTAAATCTCCTGAATGCCTTATTTCCGATAGCAATTCCTATTAACAAAATACAGTAAAAAAAAAAAAAAAAAAGCTATCTTATTAACAGGAATAACAATCAGATGAGGCTTAAGTATTACAAAGAACACTGTATTATGTTATACTATACATTTTAATTTCTTAGAGACAAAGTTTACATTCCTCAATGGTCCCCTTTTTTTTTTATCCCAGATCTTTAATTACATTCACTGAAGTAGTTTAGTATTAGGCACAGCAGGTCTTGCAGAATTAAGGACTTCCACCTGTAATTATCACTACATTTACAGGAGATCTTTTTAACTGACGAAAAAGAACAAAACTTTTCTTATGCCTTACATAGGATACATGGGCTTGATTTAACCATAAACTAAAATAAACCCCAAACGTATATTTCCAATCTAATTCATGATGAATAATGGTTGAATTAGCACTATGTCATAGGACAACTTACAGTTTTCTGCTGCTGATGTGTAAGAAATTTTGGCATAAAAACTGAACTCCTAAGTGCAACCTCAAAGTTTAAATATTTTGAGGCCCAAATTCTCTTCTCTGATATGTTATTCTAAATCTCAAGTAGATATGCTCAGGAGGCTAATTTGAACATACTAACTCAGAGCAATATTTATCTTCATTCCTTCATGCTTGAAAAATGACTACTCAAAATGTTTTAAAATGTCTTGTTGGTCTCCCAGGACAAAAGGGAAATTTCAGCCCCCTAACGCCTGTAGGTTTAGATAGCTCATTTCTCCACTATGGTGGGCAATATGTAAGGAAAGAATAGTCAGAACAGATTTTTTTATTTCTCAAGATTTCTTTAAGTCTAATTACATGGAAGCTATTCTGGTTTTGAGGAAAGTGGATAAATGTAACAAAGAAAATCTAAGAAGAATGACAAACTATTCTAGTTCCCCTGACGTGACATCCAAAAATAACCTGAAGCTGAATCTTCTCTTTGTGAAAATACATGTTTTCTTCGTAAAAACAGCTGACCACAGTTATACATCAGAAGCAGGAGATAATTATAAAAAAGATTATCCATTGAAGAGCTTTCATCACTAAGCTTAAAAAACTTTAAGACACTTCTTAGTGGAATAAAAATAATAAAATAACACTCAAGCATAGAAACTTAATGGAAATCAGGCAAGTAAAGGATGCTACGACAGAAATTTTAATCCCACTGGATATAATAACTCAAAGAAACAATTTGTATTTTTAGTGACATCCTACCAAGAATCCTAGAAAATATGAAGATAGCTTTTTGGTTAGTTGGAATTTCTTCTGTTCAGAGTAAGTGCTCACTCTCATTAATCAGGTCACCAAGAAAAAAACAGGGACAGATCTGTGTGAGATAAGACTTTTGAACATGTAGGGATAAAAGAGATAAGAAGTTAAGACAGATAAAGTGATGGTGAAACTGGTATTTCTGTTGCATATGTAAGTGTCCTGGGTCATACAAAAACCATGACACAAATTTTCTAATGGTTGAGAAGCACATGACATGGAATATAACCCTGGAATTTGAACATACTGAAAGACCTAAATAGTCCTTTCCACCAGCATCTCACTGTCGTCCACACACCTGGGGAGGTTTGAGTGTCCACTCTATTTCAGGCATGCCCCTTTGCTCTGTGACAAAACCACATGAAGTAGAGCACAACTCCTATTCCCATGGCACAGCTCTGGCCCAGAACCTGCCCGTGGACCACCTGCAAGCCACGTCCAGATGGCGTATCACAGAATAAAACCACTCTTACTTTCATATCCTCTTTATGCATCTCAACTGAGTGGTACATGTACAACGTCTGACGGGTAAGGGTTTCACTCTTCTTTTTCATGCCTCATCAGAGACACCCTGTGGATGCTGTGCTTTTCCATTATGGCCTGAGCTAAATGAGCAGGACCCCATCAGTCTAAGGAGGAGATCCCATCCTCTCTCAAACCTCACCCCTGGACATGTGCTGTAGCCACTTGCCCTGTACTACCCCTAGAATTCACCCAGTGGTACTCCAGATCAGCTCTCTCACTTTACAAATAGTTAACCAAGCCCCTAAACGAAATAAAAGAAAGGTCAGTGTGGAGGTGCTCAGTGAGTGGCTAGACTAAAGCTGGAGGGAGTCCCGAGAGTGAGAGAATGAGAGAACAGGAGGGGAAGCACATTTCAGTCCTCCTGCTATTCAACTCATTAATAATACAGAGTAGCATCCTCAGAAAAGAAAAAAAAGGAAAAGAGAAAACATAAAGAAATTATTTGCCTTGCATTCTCTGTTCTGCATACAGCACTATTCCGGATGCTTTTTGTTTCAAACAAAAGAAGTAATTAGCTGCTCAATTGTCTTTTAAATCAGACACTTGTGTTTGATTTTCAACAGCTACAATCAAAATACGTAACTCCAGCTTCAAATGCTTGGCTGAGTACTCAACTGAATTGCAACAACTTTCCTGTCTGAGGGAAAGATAAGCTGTTCTGTTCAGCTGATGATCAGTTACTACCAGCTGGAGTAAAATCTGCCATTAATGTGTTGGGGAGAGGAGTTATAAAAAAAGAGTTAATTACTTGTAAGAAAAGCCTTGTCACACTCCTCTATCCCAAAAAACAAGTACACACCATCATGACAGGTACTAATTTGTATCCTTGGTATTGGTAACAAAAACTGATTTGAATCTAAAAATGTGACTATTATTTAAACTGTAGATCTTCTCTTTCTAGGCTGGAGAGACAGCTATCTTTGTGGCTGCCCCTAGGACACTACACCTATGCCAGGGACGACTGGAGAATTTCTCTAAGGATGTTCAGCTGTTCCTTTTGTGTACAACATAGTTACTAAAAGTAACAATTAACAGAAAACACAATCTTACTGTGTATAAGACTGATGGATTTAAGAAATTTTCCCTTCAAAGTTATATAAATATTATGAAATATTTATGCTTTCTATAGTTAAATAGAATTAATTTGTTAAGAGCAAACATCTCAAATGGGAGAGACTGTTGTCCAAAACAGAATTTTTCCTCAAACCACCTGATAATAGTAATTATTGCAATAATTATTGCAAAGTATAAACCTGAGACTAATTCTCAAGTTTATACTACTCTATCTTTCATTCTCTTGAAAAGAAGAATGTAAGCTGTCATGTATTCTGCATTGAAAAGACCATTTTACTTTTCTTCTTGGGCTGAGGTCTTGCCCACAGCACTTAAAGAATTCAAGCCACAGTAAATAAGCAGTTATGACCAATCACTCTGATAACCTGCAGCATCTTCTCCAGTCAGCACTCAAATCTGTGGCAATCTGGTTTGGGCTGGTTTTCCATAGCTACCAGAAACTTTGCGGTCTGAAAAAGCAAGAATATCTGGAAGCTCACTGGGACAATACTTTTACGGATGTACAGTTCAATATGTGGAGCAGATCAGACTGAGATGCTTCCAAGGCCAGAGCATTGATTACTTTTTGATTGGTAAATTTTTGCCCAGCTTCCTAAGAATGTGCAGCAATTTCCCTGTACAAGTGCCTCCCTACCAACCAGTTGTTCACCTACTAACTTCTGAATTTGTCACTCAACTTCAAGTTTTACCAAAATGGGGCTTAATTTCATTTTAAACAGATTACTGAACAGAAAAGTCTATCAGTAAGACTTGAGGAGGGCTGCATCTCAGCTTCACCCATTACCAGCCATCAGCCACAAGGGCGCTCTCCAGGGACACAAATCCCCAAGAAATGGAACTTCCTTGGGTTTCCTCAGTTTGGTTTCTCTCCAGCAATGTCTGTGGCTGGCAACAAGAGAAAAATATTAGTGGGCTACAGCCAGGGACAGTCACTAGATTCTCCTTTTTTGTGGCACTGCACCATCCTAACCCACACAAACCCCTCAGGCAGCTCCACTCCAGAAAGACATGTTTTCACACGGCTCTGCATCAAGCCTAGCAGTGTCAGTCTCCTGGCCAAGGACAGTGTAACTATCACCAGGCAGCTGTGCTTGGCCCTGAACTGTCCCTGCTGTCACTGCCAGGCCTGGCCCGTGCCAGCGCTGGAGATGCCTCCCTGCCCCAGTCTGAGCATCTTCCGAAAGGTGAGATAAGCCCCAGCTCAGTCTGAATCTTCTGCACCTGCCCTGCAAAACTAGAGAATCTGTGCATCACATGGGAACCAGCAAAGTTGAAAAGTAAGTTCAAAGGAGTATGTGTCCAGAGAGCTATCGCTCACATTGGTCATTTATCCTCTTTGTGCAGATCAGAGCAGCAGTCCTAAGACTGGGGAGAAATGGGGCTCCCCCAGTGCGGCGCTGCAGTGCAAGGAAGTTGTAAGGCTTGCTCGGAGGGGCTGTAGAGCAATGGTGGCCGCAGCTGACCTCCCGGCCGAAGGTGCCGAAGCCCCAGTGACCCTCTCCTCCCTTCCGTCTCGGATGCGGCCACAGCACAGCCGGGGAGCGGGGCTGGGCTGCGCCGCCCTCAGCGGGGCTCGAACT
>VYXD01016597.1:547827-558094 GCA_013397195.1 Hylia prasina | reverse complement strand
CCGCCGCGCTCGCCCGGCTCCGCCGAGGCTGCGTTTAATAGACACGGATTAGGGGAAGGTTATTAACCGCGCCGCACATATTCGCGGTACAGGGTTTTGCAGGGGATTTGCTCGGCTCCCTCTGCCCCTGGAGCCCCCGCGCCCGCCGGTGCCTCCTGGTTCCGCCGGCGGAGCGGAGCCCCCGCTACGGGCCAGCCTTGTCCAGCCGCGCCGCACCGGGGGTTCGGGGAGCGTGCACGGACGGCAATCGGATGGAGCTCGGTGACGGGCGAGTTACATTGGAAGTGCCGCAAATCAGGGTGTAAAGGGAGAAAACAATTAAAACAGGCTGGGGCTCCGAGAGCAGCACTTAATGCCCTAAGTAAGCTATTCTAATTATAGAAAACGGGCAGGATTAAGAGGGAGGGAGGGAAATTCTGTTATTTACAAACTGTCTTCTAGCTGGCCTGCCTTGCAAATCCTCTTGGGCGAAGGAGTTAATCGGAGCCTCAATGGAGCCGGCTTTCCCCGACGACTCCGGGCTCTCCCTCCGGCCCTGCCGCGCCGGGGGCGCACGGCAAACCCGGGGAGTAACCGGGGAACGACCCGCGGTTCGCTGCCGGGGCAGCGACACCCCCTCGTTCCACGCCAAGATGCCCTCCGGAGAGCCGGCGGGCGGCCGCTTACCTTCAGGCAGAGGCGAGTCCGGCTGGGTGCGTGCGGGCTGGGGAGCGAAGTCCTGTGCCGCCGTCGGAGAGCCCGTGTCCTCCGCCGGGCGCGGAGTGGGGCGCTCGGTGCTGCGCCCGGAGACGGGGGATGCGCCCTTCAGGGCCATGCGCTTCTCTTATATAGTCCACACCGGCGTACTCATTTGAGTACTATCGACTTTAGGTGGGTGGCAGTCGATGGAGACACCTCTGGTAATCACTCTTGGGCTCAGAGAGGGTCTTTTCTGACAAACTTCCTCCTCCCCGTTTGTCCCCCGGTGGATGGCAGCTGAAAGCTGCGTTTGAAGTGACTCTGATCTATTTGTGAAATTAGATTTCCCTGAAGATTGGGGAACGCTTACTAATAAAGCTGCCGGCTCAAGAGATTAAAATGTGCTTTAACTTAGCGGGATTCCCTCGGGACTACAACAAGGAAACTATTTAATTCCCCCCTTTTTTATTGAACCAAGAAGTCATGAGCAAGGTCTGAAGTGTGTATAAATTTGATTCTGTTTTGATGGCAAGAAAAGTGGTAGTCTGTCTTTGGCAGGTGAATTCAGAAATGAACCTTTTAAAAGTTTGCTTCTTCAAAACAGGGGTTTTTTAATTTTTGACAACCAGACTTAAGGAAAAGCTCACAAAAAAGACAGTGACCTAACCAAACCATTAAACCCACAGTTTAAAAACTTGTCTCCTAAAGCAAGTAGATCAGCCAAAAATTAGCGAATGAAATCTCATCTTTTAGAAAGCAGCTGTATGCTGCTTTTTCAGTCTTGATAGACTGAAAAACAACACATATTTTTCAAATTATACCAGACAACATTTTATGTTGGTATTTTGCAAGTATAACTCTTTGTCATAAGTTACCACTTGGATATTTACTTAACAAGAGTAGGACAAAAAGAAAAAAATATTTGAGATATCCTTTAGGATCTGAAAATGGGGAATTTAGATTTGAAAGAGATTTTAACTATTCTGAATCTGTCTGGCACACAACATTTCCTTATGAACCTTGTCTCCTTCCCCAGACTCCTTCATTCATGCCCTTCTGTGTGTTGTCTCAACACACACGCTGGGCTGTATCTCACAGGCACTGAACTGTTGCTGGTGATGGGAACCAGCTTCTTCCCCACATCATCCTCTGCTAGGACCATCCTCACTCACCTTTGGGGATGTAATCCCACAAAGATCAGAGGTCAAACCATGTTTAACTAATAAAGACTTGCAAAGGGCTTTATCACACAAAATTATTTTAGAGGTTGGTGTACTGCACTAGATACACTGGTCTGACCTGTGGATTCCCAGGATAACTGAAGCAAGGTGCCATTCTCTTTCTTGCTTGGGGATTTCCTGCTTTTGCATCTTTATTGGGTGCTTATAAGGAGTTTACTTTTGTCAAGCTGACAGTTAAGTTCAGTGAAGTGGGAAAGGGGAGACGTAGTCAGTGGAGAAATAAAGCAGCATATTAATTAACCAGCTGTAAAATAAATTTCTCTCCATTTGCTTATTTGTTTCCATCATTATTACTTTATTTTGCCTTCAGAGACATATATTGACACCACAGAATGGGAATGAATTTTTCTATGGAACCTACCAAAGTATTGCCTTGACTCGAGCTCCTCTGCTTAACTTCATTACTAGTCATGGACTAGGTTTACATCTTCTAGCCCTGGGAGCAGATCACATGGGAAGGAAATCTATGTGGCACTATTAAGGCAGAATCATTTTGCTGCTCATAAAAATCCCAAAGTTTTTATTGGATGTCTGTTTGAGGCAGATAGCAGAATACTCATGGGGATCAAAAGCAGTATTGCAAAAGGCAAGCAGATAGTCCCTCTTTCTGACCCACATTCCCACAGAAGATTGAGGGAGTCTGCAGACTGGCATGGCTGACTATGCAGTCTTGATGGACAACATCCTGGAGCTGCCAGTTTGGGAAATTTCTAACCCCTGCAGCAAAGATTCTCAAATATGTCATCCCCATGCAGTGGGTTCCTAAGATACAAATGCTGCTACAAAGTCTAAGGCCATTCAATTTTGTGCTTTCATTTACATGTTGATATTTAGGGTTTTGAAGATTTGTAATGGAACTCAACTGGGCCCTTCACCCTTATGAGCCACCCAGTTTTACCCTTTATCTCTGCTGTAACTTGTTTCTCTCCTTTGGAAGAGCTGTATCTTTCTTTCCTTGGATGGATATTATACCCACCCAGAGGGCAATGAACTCTTTCATAATTAGTATTAAATTAGACAAAATAAACAAGTAGGTTGTTTAATTTCTTACTCTTTTTTATGTTATCTTTTGGTATTTTCAAAAAAATAATCAAGAAGTCAAGAAAACAAGAGAGTGGGTGTCCCTGCAGAGCAACTTGAGAGGCAGATCTATCAGTCCTTGAAGTTACTGCAAAGATTTTCATTCACTTTTGTAGGAGTTAGGACAAGCCTTGAAATGAAAAGAACCAATTAGAACCATAGCACATCTAAATCACAGGTTTTAAGTAGCTTTTTCAGATTTTTTCTATGCTCGAGAACCTTAAAGTCTGTGTAAAAACAAAACAAACAAAAAGATTTATTTTCTATTATTGTGCAAAGCCTTGTCTCCTTTTAAGTTGTTTTGATACTTGAATTCTTCAGAGGGAGTTGAAAGAAGGAAGACCAGACTACATCCAGAGGATGATGTTTTACTAATCCTAGGAAATTCTGGCAGGATGAAACCCCATTCTCATTGGCCCTTTTGTTAGTAGTTCTAATGTTTCTCCTCATCATTATATGGAGAAAGACTCTCAGCATGAGATTTACATCAAAGAGACCATCTTAAGGCTTCACTCAGTATCTTATTTAGGAACAGAAAACCTGTTAGTAGTGAGCCTAAATAAGTCTGGTTATTTTCTTTCTGTAGCTAACAGATTTAAATAGGTACATCTCATTATTTTTCCTGCAATATGTTCCTTTTATTTTATGGTCTGCATTAGCCAAAAGTATGTCTGATTGAAGTTAAAAAGAAACTAGCTATGTTGAGGCATCATAGGGCTGACAGAGACTCAGAGAGATGATCTAGTGCTTTCCCTTGCTCAAGGCAGAGACAACTGTACCTATGTCATCAGGGCTCAGCAAAAAACTTTTAATTTCTCCCGTCAAGCTCAACACTTCATCACATCATTATTACATGAAAAATTGGTAAAGAAGTGGTTTAGAAGTGACATTTTACCTCAGGATTTACACTGAAATATAAAAATTATCTAAATGTATTCCCAAAGCACACACTCAAATAGAAGACAGGCTAAAGTCAAGATTTAGAATTTAGGTGTCTTGCTGTCTCTACATAAATCTGTCGGCCAAAGATTTCCATGGCCACTCATCTAAATCAAGAAGAAAAACAGAGAAAGCGTGTTTCTGTTGAAGTTCATGGGAATTTTCCTGTTGATTTTGTTGAGCAGGGATTTAACCCAGGGTTGTTACTAAAGGAAAGGTGAAGTAGTGAGAAATCACCTCAAAAATATGAATGTATTAGCCAAGGCAGTAAGTTATAGATGGCTGTTGTAATTTCTGATAAACAAGTGAGGATTCAAGCTGTTTTCAGATCACAGCATTTCCTTAAAATCAGAATTTTTACACAGCCATATGCATACACGCCTGTGTTTGTTGAGGCTCAGTACAGAGGACTTGATCAGATGGCCTTTTGAATACTTTTTGCAGTCCTTTGATCCTATGACTCTATGAGGTTTTTTGCAAGTGGCTTTTAAGGCACAGGTCATGCTAATGAACTGTCTGATGGGAAGGCCATAGTTAAAGAAGCAAAATAGTGTTACTAAAAGAATTGTGAGAATCAGTATGCTGCATTTATATCTTAAATGAAAACAGTGCATCTCGTAACTTGATGTTATTTTTTGAACATTTTTGGTAGAAGTAGCACAGCAGAGAATTGTGGCATGTTCTTAACTGAACTTCAGATAGCGGCTTCCAGTGGTTATTCCGTACAATAAGGATCATCTTTCCCATTAAAGAATAGCATAAAACTTTTATTATTACAAACCTATCTAAGCATTTTTAACTACAAAGCTGTAATGATCTTTACTGGTCTTATCTTGAAGACATTCTACGATGAAGTCACCACCTTTAAGGTTTGGGGAGTATTTTGAACCTGCAATGACAATATAATGAGTCATTTTTCAGGCTCTTTGCCTCCCTTGTGCTCTGGAAGGTCCAACTGGAAGCATGAGGAAATTTCTAACAGAGATTTCAAATAACCTGAAAACCAACCTACAAGTTATTCATCAGGAAGCAAAGAGGATCCAGGGAGAACACTGAAGAATCAAGTTTGGTAGGACTGTGAAATAAGTCCTTCTATATTCCTTTATTTTTCCTGAAAGAGTTTCAGTGCGGAAGGTTTTGTTTCTGCACTGTCTCACTGTCTGCAGCTGGAACTGTTCAGCTGAAGGTGGCACATGGGATAAACTGCCAAGTCCAAGTCTATAGATGCTATTTCACATGAATCTAATCCAAATAGTTTTTCTCTTAGCCTAACTGATATTGAGAACTTAATAGCAAGAAATGAACATGGTTTGCCTGTCAAATTTTACCCCGAACAAAATTTTCTACAAGATTTTCAAAGAAGAAAAATAGAAAGACTTTAAAACCTGGAAAAATTTTCAAGGACCTAGGAGTGGTGTGCTGAGGACAACTGGTCTCAAGGGCTGAGAAATAATCAGTCTGATCAAAGGACCCTTTGAACTGCTTATAGTTCTTCACAAGTGCTGGAACATGGAAGATATGAAGGCAATAATTTTTATTACCATGACTCTGAAGATTGACAGTTTAGCTTATTTTAGAAAATATCCAGTAGTGGAGTGGTTTGTTGTGTCCTTTTGATTTAGACCAGAATTACATTTAAGGACAAAACAGACCCTCCACCACAAGAATCCTGCTGCAAATACCTGCTGTTATCTGACCCCAGAATACCAAAAATAGATACTAAATTGTCCCACTGGTTTGAGTATTTTTCTTTTGAACCCAGATCCTCAGCTCTGTCAGAAGCACTGCAAAAGACAAAAGTTCTTTTTCTAAGGTAATGACAGCTTATTACACCTGTCATTACGGCAGCTAAAAGAGTTTATTTGCAGATGCAGCAGGTTTAAATTAAATCTCTTGCCTGGCACAGAAGACATCTTCACCATGTGCCCTTTGTGACAGCAAATTCATGACAGCAACTTTCTGACAGCCCCAAAAATCTGACTGGTGACCAGAATAACTGTGCAGGTGACATGGCTTCCTTGAAGAAATCCATCTGACCAACATGAGGATCATCACCCAAACGTTTCCTTTCAACAGCACCAAACACTGACAAAGAGTGACATTTTCAGGGCTTGGCAACAATGGCAATATCAAGATTTTACATTCACATCACGGAGTCACTGATTCAGAAAAAAAAATGTCTAATATCATCTTGCAGTGAGAGCCTTCATCAGGGGAAGCTGAACCTAGAGTTTTTTGTGGATGGAAAGGTTCAAAGGCAGCCTTCACTGCAGATGGAGAATCACTCCAGGTGTGCTGCAGCAGAGTGGTTTGAGTTTAGAGCACACTGACCTCCACTGCTAAAGTAATCAACTTTTTAAAAAAGAAAAAGGAAATTTGGATGTAAGTGTTGTGTCAGTGGTGAAAGAGGAGGCTCATAATTTTTTTTGAAAAAATAAAGTGTAGGGACCACCCCAAATAAAAAAGTCCTCCAGCTTGGGTTCATGTTACTTTCAAAGCAGAAGTTAAGACATTTGATGCCATTCCCTACAGCAAAGATATCTTCTGATTATCTGTTACATTAAGGACAGGTTTCTACAGTGGTCTGCTGTGAATCCTTGCTGATTTATTGTATGATTGCATATTGATGGTTTCAATGCAAAAGAAGCACTTGACTTTGTGCCACTTGACAGTTTAGACAAGAACTTTGGAAGTTAACATGGTGTGAATTCAGTGGATTAACTGGTTCTCTGAGGAGGTTTATACTAAAAATGTTAGTGGGGTAATGTTTATTTGAATAAAACTCACATCAGTGTTGATTTGGTAAGAGATTTTCAGCAGGAATTGAATTTTAGACTGGAAAGAGGTAAAGAGAATTGGTCTCTGTTTTGCAGGCCTGTATGGGCACTGAGACTGAGGGAGCACAGTCAATCAGAACACAACCAAATGCAGAGAGTGAAGCTCTCTGAGGGTGGATTCCTACCTGAAAAAGAGTTGGCCAAACAATGCTGCTGATGTGCAGAAAGAAGAATCTCAAATAATACTGTTTCTCACTGATGAGACTGCTGATAAAATCTTGTACTATAATCATCAATTTAGACCTCAGAAAAAAAAATGAAGAAAAATAAGGAATATGCTTTTAAGTTTGGAAAAAATGCTTTAAAGCAAAAGACTCAAGTTTGTCAGAAAGAATTTTGAGCTTGATCTAAAAATACCTACTCAGAAAACAAAATTTGATGTTAGGAATATCTTTAATATAGAAACATGAATTTGTAAAAAACCACCATGGTCATTTGGTCCACAAATCTAAAGCTGTAAGACTGCAATAGAGACATACTTAAATGGAGTATAAGACATGCCCTCCACATGCCCCTACAGACTTCAGATGACACAGTATTAATAAACAGTCTAGAGCAAATTCAAAATGCCTGCAACAGGTCAAAAGTAAGTCTATAATGTCTGAAGGCACTTCAGGAAAAAAATCCAGAACAATGTCATAGTCTTAAGGTCATGAAGGAGTAGGGGATTTTTAAAATAAACCAACCTTGGGAAGCAGGTCATCCCCTTGCTATGATTGTCAGAATTCTTCTGCCTGTCTGACCTAGAGGAAAAATTTCATGATGACTCCAGCCCTGGTGACTGGCTTAAAGCTGAACCTGTGATTATGATACACTAACCAAGCAGCTGAGAATTTTATAAATTACTAATGGATCTTTTTGACATATTGTCTCCAGCTGTGAAAGTCTCCAGTGACTCAAAGGGAGGGGAAAAATACCAATCTGTTCCTCCTCTCTGCCTCCTGAGGCAAACAAGGCATCAAACGGATGCCTAAGGAATAGTTCCTATTTCATCAGGTGAGAGCATGGGGTAAAAGCAATGGAAATTAAATAGGTGAGCAGTGTTTCTATAACTTCTAAATTCACTTGGATATATGTATTGTTGTTTTTAACAGACTGCTAGGTCTCGCACTATTCTAGTAGTAGGGACAGAGGGACCAATGGTTTTATCTTCTCCCTCCCCATCCCCACCCCCCAGATTTCTTATTAAATGGTTCAAAGAAATATTTAATAGTAGATTTTCCTTATTTCTTAAGGTGTCCATCCTTTGATAAAACTTATTTTGTTAAAACCTCTGCCAATGGCAGAGAAAATTCACCTTATAATAAATTATGTAAAAGTGTCTTTGGACCTTATAAATAAAAGAAATAAACTGTTTAATTTGTTAGCACTGGGTTTGAAGGCTCTTGCCATATCCCTGATCCCTAAAGCTTTTGATTATCATAAGAGGAACTAATAAATTACACATAATGTAATTTATATGTGGGGTTTTTTCTGATAAGTTTGAAAAGAACAAGCATTTAATTTTGCTTACTTTCAACAGTGTTGCAACACTGGACTGTTGAAGAACTCAGGTCCACAATCATATAAAAAAAATGAAAGAACTAGATCTTCCTAGTCCTCTTCAATTTGTCCTTTTTTGTCTTCTTTTCTAATGCCCTTCCTGCCATTCTACTCCTAAATCTAAAAACATCTCTTAACCTGTTCATTCAGCTGCCTCAGTTTCTCCTTGGTATTCATTTTTTTGATCCTGCCTTCCTCTTTTCAGCCATCCATCCCCCACACCTATTTTTTTCATTTAAAATGACATGTGACACTACAGCTGAAACATCAAATGTGTTCATTCATGCAGTTTTTTTACATGTCCCTTGTATGTTTAACAAACAGAAAGCTGTTTACTAAGTTCTTTGTTACCAAGGAAAGGAAGAAGAAACCATATTGAACACTTGTAAAATTTCTGCTAAACATTAATTTTTGTTCTGATCTATGACAACTTAATAAAACTCAGTAACACTTTTAATGTTTTTTAATTATTCTATTTTAATAATAATTTTAATTTTGGTGGTGGTGATGTATTTTCTTTTTTTTTCCTATGGGCTTCTTTTTCCAAATTGACTTGGACATTTTTAAAAGAATAAAGATTGACTGACAGAAATTCAAGCTGTGTTAATTACACAGTGTATTGTTGTTGGAGATTATTTTCAGTCTAGTTGAAGCTAATATTAAAACTGGAAGTTGTGCTGAGGTTGTACATTCCTTATTCTGAATTACTGCGTCTTTTGCCACAAGTCTTGACAGTGAGATCCTATGGGAGCTAAGTTGTGCCTACCTAATAGCTTCCACTGGATCCCTCTCTGTTTGCCACTGAAGGAGTTCCACAATTCAGGTAACACACTTCACATCAGTGTCATCTCTCTGTCAAAATGGGATCACTTCTTATACATAAAGGACCAGATGTAGCAGAAAATACAGAAAAACAAACAAATATCTATCAATCCTTTACAATCATGGGCGGGATTAATATGAGGTACATCATAATCACAGAGTCATAGAATAACCTGAGTTAGAAAAAAAGAAGCTGAACTGGCTCAAGTAACCATTTTGAGCTGAAATTAGTTCCTAATGGCTGGTCCCCCCACCAGGCCCACTCTGTAGGTCACACCTCCTCTTGGGAAGAATGTAAANTCGGAGTCCGTGTCGTTGTGATCTTGAACAGCGTCACCAGATGGAGCAGAAAATACAGAAAAACAAATGAACAAATATGTATCAATCCTTTACAATCATGGACAGGATTAATATGAGGTACATCATAATCACAGAGTCATAGAATAACCTGAGTTAGAAAAAAAGAAGCTGAACTGGCTCAAGTAACCATTTTGAGCTGAAATTAGTTCCTAATGGCTGGTCCCCCTACCAGGCCCACTCTGTAGGTCACATCTCCTCTTGGGAAGAATGTGAAGAGGATACCATGGAGATGTCAGTGAATTGCTGGTAGCAAAGGAGAGCAGGAGTGCCTCTCCCAGAAGCATTGCTATCATAGTGTTCATAAATTTGTGGGTCCAGTTGAGACTGTGGTGCCTCTGCCCATCTCAACAATGTTTGAGTGCACTGGGCATTTCAATAATTCTGACATATGTATAAGAGTTAAAAATAGCCTTATATTTTTGTAAATATAAAAGACAAAGTCAGACAGAGCAATTCATTAGTGTATGGAGAGAAAAAGGAACTAAAGACCTCTGTGAGGATGCCATGCTCTTCTGTTCTCCTTCTCATGTCAAGACAGAATTGGCTCAGTAGGAAGTGGACCCAGGACTGCATTCACTGCTGCTCCATCTCTCCTGTCTCATCTCCTGTTTTCCTTCCTCCACAATTCTCATTTCATTGTTATTGCAGGAATTTGTATGTGCTGCTAAGCAAACTGCATTGGGCTCCTCCAGTGCTGCCTACCCCCCGGTAGGCAATGCCAGGACCTGCAAAACCCAACAGAAAGCTAGGCAAAGACTGCATTTCCCA
>VYXD01016597.1:523907-547802 GCA_013397195.1 Hylia prasina | reverse complement strand
TTACTTCCCTATACTTAAAAAAAAAAAAAAACAAAAAACTATTAAACAGATTTTTATCTGCCAGATGTGATGATTAGACAGTTTATAAAACACTGAAAAAAACCTGTTACTACAGCTAGTGAATCTAAGATAAGCAGATCTCCTTGGCCCAGACAAAGACCCTTAGCTGTTTGAGGAGAAAGACTTAGATTAGGGATAGCCTGCCACACTGTCTCTCTGCAACATATGGGCCTTTACTAAATCTGATTTCAGTAGATTTAACTTATTTGGATGTAAGCCCTAATAAATATTTGAAGTGTAATTTAGAGTAAAAAAAAAAAAAGACAAACCTTTTTTTTGCTTTGTATGGCAAAGTGTTAGCTCTGTAAGGCAGAAGAATAAATACTGTAGGCAATACTGGAAAAGAAAGAAGAATATGGATGTCTCTGACAAATGGCTCCAGTGACAGAGTCAAAGCACTTCCACTTGGTTACCTGAAACAGCTACCTATCTAAAGTGAGCTTTGCAGGTACTTTAATCACTAGCCCAATTTTCCCGCAGTAGAAGGTTACTCAAACAACAACATGATGCAGAACTAAACAAGGGCTTAATTGTCCCATTAGTGCCATTGCCTTCTTCAGTTCTGTACACCTCACCTTTGTCTGTATAATCTCTTTTTATATTCTCAGGTTCATTCGTAGAGACATCTTTTGTTTTCTATGGAAAGCTTCTTTTCTACTATTATTATTAACAATAATAACACTGAATGAGTCAAGGAGAGAAATTAACTAGGGAAGATAACAAGCTAGTGGAGGAGGTAGAAAAAAATTTGACAAGACTTGAGTGAACAGATTGATGCAGGGAGGAGGAAAGATGCTGGGCACTGAAGGGTTAAAAGAGGAGCAAAAGAGAGTCTGAGTCAATGCAGAGTAGGAGGAGGTGATTAAGAAGAAATCAAAAAGTTGAATGTGAAAAGGAAGGAAGACTTTTCTTACAGTGAAATCAGAAGGGCAAGGAGAAAGAGAAATGGAAGAACAGAATAGGCTGAAGGAAGGAAGTTTCTCTCCTCACCTTTTTTATAAAGTGAAGAAACTGAAGCAAATTAAGAAGGAATGAAGGAATTGGAATACATGAGGTAGACAAGAAGAAAAGAATAGTGGGTTGTGGTAGGAAAGGAAATTGTGAAAAGCAAAAAACATGTGTTTGACATATGAAGGGGAAGAAGCTGAGGTATTGGTTAAAATATTATATTCACTGTATTTTCTTAGAAAATGAAGGGGTCTTTTCACAGGGAGGGTTAAGATGGAATTGAATATCTGAAAATGAGAGTTAAAAACCCCAAGCAAACAACTTTTATAAACTGAAGAAGAGGTGTTTACAAGAGAAATACCACTTCAAATATAATAGTTTATGGAGAAAGACCACTGTCAAAATGTCACCAAATGTCACCTGAAACACATACGGACAGGTCAAATTCTCTTCATGCACTCTTCTCAAATATGGCTTGTGCTAAACAGATTTTGATTGGTATGTTAGTTGGATTTTATGTTATTTATTATCTGAAAAAAATTCCAAGGCAAAACATTTTCTCTGGCATAGGGCATTTTAGAGGCATTTGGTTTGCTGCTGAGGTAAATGAAAGATTATGAACTTGGCTTTGCTGTTGCATAACCAGGGGTGATGTTCTTTAGCTATCCTCTACTCATGCAACCACCCTAAGCTTTTATAAGTTGACTCTGGGCATTTCTGAAGCATGACACACTTAAAGCTTTCCATGCCTAAAAGCTGAAGACACTGGCTTATTAGCATTTCCCCCCAGATTCTTCCCATTCTCTGAGATAATTCCTATCTTTCTGAAATGCTCTGCTTCCTCATTTCTTGAAATACCTGAGTGTTTTTCACTATTGACAGCTTTCAGGACTTCTGTGGCTCTTTTTCAGTTTTTCTTGAGCCCTGTTTGGATATGGTTCTTATACACTGGCACATCCTGGAGGTGTGCTGAGCACACATTAGTGCAGTCGCAGCTAAAGTGTGCATTTGAGAAGAGCGCTCACTCCTGCATGCCACAGAAAATTACTTGTTTCACCGAGGAAAATTACTTTTTGTCCCTGAAGGATTAAACAGCACATACGGATCCTTCAGGAGTCCAGAAGAAATTCAACAGAAATAATACAGGTTTCCTTATACAAGGGTCCAGCCAGTTGGCAGCTGGGTGGGAAGTTTGCCTGCTCCCTATAATCCTGCACTTCCCTGTCAAAGCAGCTGGCTCCTCAGGCAGCCAGCAAGCCAGCATGGCAGCTGGGCAGCTGAGGATCCAGGAAAGCAGTTGGAGGGCTGGGAAGCAAAGGAGCTTGGCAGCTAGCAAATCAAGAGAGACATTAGAAGGATCTCATTCCCATGAAAAGTGTCACATCTCTGACTTTTCATCCAGATCCAGGCTGAAATATACAGGTGTGTACATTTGTCTGTGTATAAGCAAAAAAAAAAGTCATATACACGTCTGCATATATGTACACCTGTTTTAAAATGGTATTTTTTGTGAGAAATTAAGTCCTTATTCCATTCCTTGACCATAATGAGTTTTTGCTCTTCTCTGCTATGCAGTTTCTAAAGAGGCAACTAAAGGCCAAAATCAGGCAAGGTAATTTCAGAGACCCCAGCTGATTATAAAAAATGTCATGATGTTGTCACTGCACATTATTACAATAAAATATGATCCAGGGCATGAAGTTAAATTGATAGAGCAGAGCTTTTTTAGTCCTGCATTGA
This sequence comes from Hylia prasina, assembly GCA_013397195.1. NCBI lineage: Eukaryota > Metazoa > Chordata > Aves > Passeriformes > Sylviidae > Hylia > Hylia prasina. The sequence goes on along the minus strand of VYXD01016597.1, from coordinate 545,054 downwards.
GCAAGCATCACTAAATGCTTTTTCAAGCTTTATTAATTATGAGAAAAATAGGAAGGCAAGAGGAAATAAATGTAAGTAATTTAATTAAATTTAAAAATATATATTTATGTAAAGTAAGGCTTCCGTGTCAGCAGTGTTTGGTCTTACATTTCTCCTGTTCCTATGTGTAAGACAAAACATTACTTGGTTTGGCAACATTGAGAAAAAAAATTAAAGCATGAGCTGAGGATCATAAGCTTTTTCTGAGGACTTTCTGATCCTGGTTCTTCAAACCAAAGGGCAAATTAATAGAAATACTAAAAAAAAAAATAGCAAAGGCTGAAAATGGTGTAATATGTACATCACTTCTTCAGGCAGCAAACCAAGCTCTCCATTTTGGCAGCTACTGATGGAGGTGGCCGGCAGAGCCATAGAAATATCCTGAGGACGTTGGTTTCAGCTGGCCAAAAGCACAAGCAGTGTTTTGAGGAATGCAGTCCTGGCTGGCTGGACCAACCAGACAGTGGTTTTGTCTAGCCAGTGTGCAGAGTAGGGGGGCAGAGAGGAGACTGAGGCAGAGACACACAGGTGTCTACTGTGTGGGTGACCATGCATTGGAACTGAGTGCCCAGAGCAGTTGTGGAATCTCCTTCCCTGAAGATATTCAAGAACCATCTGGATACAATCCTGCTCCATGTTCCCTAGGATGACCCTACTAGAACAGGGAGGCTGGACCAGATGGCCAACTGTGGTCACTTCCCACCTGATCCGTTCTGTGGTTCTGTGTGATCCTGTGTCTTGAAAGCAAAGGTGGCTGGCCCAAAGGACAAACAATACAAAGCCACAATTACTGCATTTTAGAACCTGTTTTACTCCCCTTGTATGTAGAACAAGGAGAAATACTAAAAAGAAATAATAAAAATGTAAAATATGCAGGAAACCTCCTCATATGAATATTTATTGTCTTGGATATGGAAATCACTCCTTTCCCTAAGCCTTAAACAAGCACAGAAAAATGTTACATTTTGTTTTCTTTTAAAGAAAAAATAACTGAATCTTATTTCACAAAATCATACAATATGCTGTGTTGTAAGGGACCCACCAGGATGCTCAAGTCCAACTCGTGGCCCTGTGCAGGACATCCCAAGGGTCACATCATGTGCCTGAGAGTACTGTCCAAACACTCCTTGAACTCTGTCAGGCTGGTGCTGTGACCACTTCCATGGGGAGTCTGTTCCAGTATTCAACCACACTCTGGGTGAAAAACTTTTTCCTGATATTCAACCTGAACATCCCCTGACACAACTTCAGGCCATTCCTTTGGGTCCTGTCATGGTCACAAGAGTGAAAAAGCCTCTAATTCTCTGCAGAGCCTCTCCACCCTTGAAGGAGTTGACAGCTCCTCCCAATTTGCTGTTGACGGCAAATTTATTAGACAATGGCAAATTAAGAAGACTTTCTTTTTAAAGAGAAATAAGTTCAAACCAAAGTTTGCAATATAATATTTCTTTTATTGATAGCGAATTTTTCTTTTCTTCTGAAATACCTCAATAATTTAATACAGCAAAAGTGCAACATAAATATATCTATTGACGCCAGCATGCTTTGATCCCCTTAATACTGTAAGGCCTCTGTTGCCTCCCACTCTTGGTTTTGTTAACAATAATTTAAGCAACAATCGTTTCAAGATAAAAGGATTACAACTCTATGAAAATCTTTTCTTACAGAATTCAAACAACCATTCATAAAGCTTGTCAGGCAGCTTTACTTGCCTTGTACTTCCACAGCACAAGACCCTGAAATCATTGGTCTGTGCTGAGCAGTTTCCTCCTGAAAGCTAGTAGTCTTAAATTTTATTGTGGTTCAAGTTGACAAAGTTTTCTTTACTGCTCCAAGCACCTGAAAAGCATTCATCTTAAATGAATGAGAAATGAAATTTTAGGCTATTTGAATCACCACTGTGCTTTTACATGGAATATCAGTTCTCATCTTACTTGGTGAATCTACAGCAATTGTTTAGAGTAAAAAGGATGTCAGCTGAAGTAATTCACATTCCACTCTATAATTGGAACACAAATATGGACGAAATTTGGGGCTTCTGAAAAACACATCTCTTAATTTTCAAGAGGAACTAACAACCTTCAGTTAGGAAGGTCTATATGCCATTACTACAAATCGGAAAAAAAATCTCTAATCTATAGTCACAATGATATCACTGAAGTATAAATTTACATGCAGCAGAAAAACAGATTTTTGTGTTAGTTACAACACAACTGCAGTTATGGCATCACTCATGGTAGATTAATATTATATTTTTCTAACATAAATAGCTCCAACTTCTAATAAGGTTAGTGACATTGAGCCATTGAGGATGTGTCTAAAATTAGTTTTGAATTTGTAGGTATGTAGGTATGAAAATCTTTTAAACACTGAACATTCAAAATAAAGGTGTTGAGAAACATAGTGCATTATTACATTTGTTTGTTCTGTACAATTAGTACCCTTAAATATTCAGATATCAAAGATAAATGTTTAAGATATTAATAAGGAGTTTGTCACTTATTTTGTTTTGCCTGTGATTAATTTCATAGTTGCTTGTAGGGTCAGTTCTCCTTTACATGTTTAAATTGGTAAAACAGTCATGCAGCAAGGGTTTTCCTTTCTATTCTTTTAAGACCAGTTTGATAATAATAAAATTGTGACAATCTCTGCATTTCTTTTAGAAGATGTGGTGGTGTTTCTTCTCACAAGATTTGTGCCATGAGCAAGGAACTAAATGTGGTGATCAGTGCATTCTTTGAGAAGACCTTGTGGTGTTTCTTCTCACAAGATTTGTGTCATGAGCACAAATTTCTTCCCTCAGGCAAACAAGTTATCTCATACTTGGAAATTTCAAATTTTTAATTGCCTGGAGCTGTCCTAGTGAGGTGTTTGTTGGAAACAGGAGCACAGTCTCAGGCGAATCATATAAATGGAGATTTGTGTTGTAAAAGACAAAAACATCCAACTAAGACAAAGAAAACTAGCATAAGAAGTGTACATTTCAGGTCAATTGTGTAATTTCTAGTGCATTTTCTCAGTGGGATAGTAATGTTAGCTTATTTGTTGCCAATAGATGGCAGTGATCACTCAGTTTCCTTCAGGAATAAAAATTGTGTAACAAATCAAGTGTCGGGAGGTGGGTCGGTATTAAGGCAATCCTTCTATAAATCCTGAAGTTATTGCTATTGGGCTTTTAACCAGCATATTTCCATACTTTCATATGTTCCAATATCAGGTAGTCCTTGGATTAAGGAAACCTCTTTTGATGCCTCCTTTGAAGTCAATTTCATGGCCTGGTGTCAGCCAGACTGGACTGAAGCCTACCCAGCACACTACTCATCCCTCGTCAGGAGGCACACAGGCAGGTGTACTTCCTGTACTTCCTTTGCTACCTCATATCACACTGTTTGTAGGCATGTCTTCCCTGCAGTTTGCCCTTTCTGGTTTCTGATACGTCTCTTGTTTCATGGACAGCTGCCATGGGCGACTCAGCAGGCAGTAGCCACTCTCTTTGGAAAGGTACAGTCAAAAGAAGACTTGATGGACAGGAAGCTTTGGCGGATGAGAATGGTGAATTGTTTGTGCAAAAGGATGCAAAGGATCTCCTCATCTGGTGTATGAGATACATTCAAAATTTATTCTTTCACTCAATTCCTGTAAGCAAAACGGAAATCAGCTGGGATTGCTGTGCTCTCAGCATGAAAGCAACAGAAAACCAAATCCTCACCAAGTCACAAAAGTCACAAAAACCCCACAAGTGGGGTTTTTTCTGATCCAGATGGTACCTACTGGGCTTCAGTCCTCTGTAACTCATAGAGGTACAGATGTGTTTTCTTGAGTGACTCAGAGCATGCAAACATTCACTCTTTCACAAGGAGCCAGCCTCTTGAAAGGTCTGGGTATGCAAATGGGGAAATATGCAACACATTCAAAATTTTCTCTTTCAGCATTTGCACAGCTTGCCAAGACACAAGGTGACTTCAGTTCAAATATTATCTGACACATGTATCTTCTTCCAACATATTTCAGTCCATATCAAAACATCTCATAGCTTTGGTAAAGGAGTTAACTATTTTCTTTAACTGCTTCCATGACCACTCTCAGTTGTTTATTATCCACTGTCTTAGAGGAAAATGAACCTTTCCCAAACATTTGAGTCTGCAGGAGCCTTTGTATTGACTAATCACCACAGATCCATTTAGGGACTTAGACATTTTACTTCTCCTTTAAATACCTAAGTCAAATCTTTAGATCCTCAAAATACCACACTTATATGTCACCTAATCATGGCTCCATCTGTAGTCTGAAGGCACTTCTGTTTTTATAGAGTCTATATGTTTGATGATCAGCCAGACATTGCCACTGTACTGGAGTTCCAGCAAAACTAATATATTAAGAGTTTTTCTTCCAAGTTGAATGAGGCAATTCTCAGAAGAGTATTTGCACACATACCAGCAAAAGAGATGTGACAATGGCAGCGTATTTTTGCTCATTAATACTGTGGTTAAAAATTTACTTGGAATGAAGAAAATCAAAGCTAGCTCCCTTTCCTGCTTGAAGATAAAAAGCTTTGAAATTTGACAGCTGCTCCAATCTGTACAGCTGCAAATTCACAGGAAATCACAGGAGGTGAGCACACTTCTCCTCCTTTCTAAAAATTTCCCAAGCCATTGACTCATTTTATCCTTTCAAAACCCTTTTTCTCTTTCCCACCACCATTTAGACTGCATTAACGTTTTCCTAACTACAGGACAAGCATCATGGATACGAACATCATAAAAAAAGAAATACCTACTTTCCAGCCTTGAGATAAATGTCTAACTTCCTAGAACTAGTGATGGCTGAAGATCCATGTCAGAGACTTACAGAAAGACAAAAGGGATGTATACCTTTAGTACTGCAAGAACCACCTTGAATTTCTGCTTCATTTCTAGTACTACTGACTGAACTTGGATCCAGCACACATCCCCTAGTTACAAAGGTCTCCTCTACTCAAAGAATTAGGTTCTCCAGGCCTCATCTGAAGTACTGATTAACACGAACTGTAGGAGAAAGGAATACAGGTGACCTTGCCCCTGGTAAGTAACAGCTGCGTTAATTAGCCAATACAGTCTCGCCCCTGATGAGTCACAGCTACATCCAATAAGGATAAGTGTGATAAAAGGGAGTGGATTAGCTAGTGAGGGGCTCATGAAGGAGGAACCTTGAGGGAGAGGGAACAAGAGAACCGTGAAGAAGGATCCTAGGGAAGAGAATCACTGCTGTGAGGTCAGTCTGGGTCTGCAGTTAGAGCCTGTTGTTGGAACCTGCAGTCACAGTCTGGCTGGGTAACAGCCTGCACTCAGAGTCTGCAAACCAATACCTGCAGTCATGGTTTAGCAGGAAATAACCAGCAGTCAGAGGCTGCAAGGGAAACCTACAGTAAGAGCTTGCTGCAGCCAGAGTCAGTGAATAGTTGGAGTCAGGATGGCTGAGCTGCAAAGGGGAATAAACCAGAACCCTTTTCATGCTGTGAAGAGCAAGCAGTCTGTGTCTTCACTAATTTCTACCCTCTAACAAGTGGGTTGCTACAATGATGAATCAATAAATATGTGAGAACTATTTAGTAATTTTGGTGTCTTTCAATGAGAACATCTCTGGGGTTTAAGCCAGATCATGGTAGGGATGAGCAGGCATTTCTCACCTACCAAGCTTCTAATGCATTACTGTAAACGCCTAGATGGTAATTTTCTCTATGTGGCTCAGTAATGAATCAGCTGATATAGTGGGTTTTTCGTTTAGATCCAAAATTTCACCAAAACCAAGCTATTTTGATATTTGTACTCACATAGCTATCTGGAAGCCAAAGATCTTATAGAAAGCAAAATATGCCTGGTTCATTTTTGTTGAAAAGCTTGAGTATTCCCACTTCCCCTAATTCAGAGAATGCAACCATACATAAGAAAACATTTGAAGGAAGACTGAACAAGCCTTTAGAAAAATGCATCAGTCAAAGGTCACTGACTACACAAAGAACTGTCTTAAAACATGCACAAATATGTACACAATTTAAACAGTTCTGAATAAGTTTGTAAAACACAGAGTCATCTCAATTTTTTCTTTCTTTGCATAGTAAATTCAGAAAGAAGGACTATTATAACAGGATGGTCCTAAGTGGGGAGACAGAAATCATGACTTGAGTGCTCTTGATGATGAGACAAACAGCCTCATTTATTGTTCAGAGCTTCCTTTTATAGTGAGTTTCGATTTCTCGGGCTTGGAAAGCCTATTGGCTGGGAATCTCTGTACTGCCCAGATCTCTGGCCAGTGATGTGTCTGCATCCAGGGCTTAGATGGGATTGGCTGAGGTCTTTGTTCCTCTAGGGACTTCTAGAACAAGTCAGGTTAGCCAAATTAGATCTGCTATGATCAGACTCATTTGGCCCAGCTGTACATTGCCACAGACTATCTTTGCACTGACTGTTTGGCTCAACCCTTATAGAAAACATCTCATTGCATCCATTTTAAGTGCTATTTTTGCCACTGAAAAGTTTATATTTTTCCTCTAAAAGAAGTATAGCTTTGCCTATGTGGCAGAAAATATGTTTTTGAACTAGGTTGCTTCCATCCTTACCTTGAAACCCAAAAGATCAGTACCTAAAGATTAGGTTCCCATTCAAAAACCTGGTTAAATTTGTCCTAAAAAGAGAAGAGGCTAACACAAACAAGCGTATGTTTAATCTGTTGTCATCAAATCCCTGCCTCTTGCCTGTGATGCTGCCTCCACTCTGTACTCTGCATTGACTCCTGAATCTAAACCTTGAAAGAGTTCATTGTATTTCCTGGTAAAGGAGGGAACAAATCTATTAAGATGATTAGAAAACATTGTGACAGAAATATCAAAAGGAATTCTGAACATTAATGTGTGAGGATACATTGGCTGCAGTCTAAACATAAGATGCAAGGAAGAAGGAGGAAACTGCAGCTAGGCACAATGGACAAAGCCAGACAGAAGCAGCAGGAAAAAGGGAGGGACAATACTGGAAAACAGTGGAAGATGAGAGTGTGCATCCTTAAATGGACAGGAAGTCTGCTGGAGAGAAGTCTGGACTTTGAAGTGAATGAACAGATTTAAAAGACAAACCAGAGAGATTGGTACAACAATTGTAACTGGAAATGATGGGAGCTAATGAAATTATCTATGCAAGGATTTTTTCTTGGAAAAAAAAAAGAAACATGAGCTTTAATTTTTAACCCCTAGCCTCTCTCCTGAGAGTCACCCCAAGATTATCCAAGTGCCAGAGATAATGATGACAGCAATTTTAGCAGTTCAGTCATCATATTATACATTAGGACCACAAGTGAATCCTTCAGTTGAGGAGGCCATGGAACAACAGATAAGCAATGCAAAAGGGATATTGTTTCATTTTCTAAAAGCTTTAGTTTTAGCAATGTTAGGAAATGTGCAGGCAATTTTGGCTGCTTCTAGATCCTGTTACAACAAATATGGCATAATTTCCTTCCTTTACATTTATGAAATACTAAAATTTTTTTAAATATATCTGAATTGTTTTTTGTTAAATTTATGTTCGTATAAATGGCACCTGATGAAATACCTCAAAATTTCTAAGTTATTCATAGGTTCTCCTCAACTCAATGAAACTGAGCAACCCAATTTTATTTCACTCAGTACAACCCAAATAATGAAATTCAAGCTGTGACAGTTTAGATGTGGAAGTACAAGATATAGAAGTGAGTAACTTCAAATGAGACTTCTCTTACTTTATTTTGAAGTAGAAACAGATGTAATCTGATACCACTTCCTGTGTAAACTAATCTAGTCTGGGTATGCTCAGGAACACTAATAATTACCATGTTACAAACAGCTCCTGAAAGACAAAAGGAAAACAACAAATAATCCATTGTATTTTTAAGATGCCTCCAACACGACGGGTTCAGCTGAACTGGGCAAAATTTGAACCCAAAACACAGAACTTGCGTCCAATGTCCTTTACAACATTTCATTCCTTCATTGCGCCTGTTTCATTGTTGGTGCCAATAACATTCAACATCAGTCCCCTTTCAGTACTATTCAAAAGGAGGAGAAAATGTATAAGAAGGGATAGAATCTGAAATAGAAGACGAGGAGAGTGAGTTGAATTTTCTCTGTCCCCCTGCCTTAGTTTTCAAAACTAATTAGCCAGGAAGTTTTGAAAATAAGTGTACATATATTGCCTAATTTATCTTCATATAGAAATCTGTGTTTAATTTCTCATTAGACCTCTTTTCTGCTTTGAGTCTAAAGAATCAGCCAGAATCATAGATCTTAGTTTTGACATGTGTTTCACTAGATTTTATTCCTGTGTAATATTTTAACTTAGCTGTGGCTCAGACTTTCACAGCTGACTCAGTGCGTGCCATCCATAAATAATGTAATTTAAAGCCATCAAGACAAGATGCCAGGAAGTTTTCTCAGTTCAGAATGCCTTTTTTCATGTGAGCTTTGATTAGTGTCAGTGATTTTTCTTTGACCTTTTTAGAAAGGAGTTCAGACTTCTCACTCTTAAACTCCAGCTACAGATTGCCTTGAGTCTCCAGACTATGCCAGAAGAGTTGCCAGAACAGCAGTTCTTTTGTTTATTTATGAATTCCATTGGTTTCTCATTCACCTCTGAATAATTCTAGAGTCATTACTTCAAGCTTTAAATCTGCCTGAGGGTTTTTTGTTTCAGAAACCTAAGAATATACATAATTTTTTCACCTGTTACAGTACCTCTGAAACATACATGCTCTTTATCTAATTGGCTTCAGAATGCTTATGGTTTTACTGACTTCAAGATCAGAGTGACAGATTTGTTGCTGTAATCTAAGATAAATCTGAATGGAAAAGAAGTCATTAAGAATCTGAAAACACACTTTTAAAATTTTATATTCCTGGAAAAGTAGGAAAACATTATATATCATTAGATATTTAACATTAGATATTTAATTCTGTCAGAAGATCTATAACAAGCATATTTCATAATGGACTTAATATATTAGAATCAGTCCATTCACAATAAAGATTAGTAAACCAAGATTGGTAATTGAGCACAAGTATCAAACAATCTGCTCTAACCATACACTTCTTGATTCAGTGAGAGAGAGAACACAACAGCAGCTCAGCAATGTCCTTAGTTGAGCTAATATATGAGTTATTGTCTTTTACCAAATGCACTGGGATGGGAGGGAAGGCAAAGTGATAAAACCTGAGACCAATGCTATGACCCCTTCACCAGTCAGGATCATTTCCAGATCACACAGAGAAGTTCCAGTGGATGCTTATCCCTAACACTACGTTAACTGTAGGTGGTTTAGCTCCTTCAGTAGCTTTTTAAAGCTTCCTCTTGTGTGTTCTATTCACTGACATAGCTAAAATAAAGTTTACGGAAGACTTGGGGCTAGGTTTAAATCTACTCATTTCAAAGGAATGGGTATGTTAAAATAAAAGATCAAATTTAACATGCCATAAAATAACAAGTCCATTTTAATATTTCACCCAAAATTTGTAACTGTCATATAGGATCTGTCCTAGATTGGTTATCTTGGTGATAACAAAGACTTGTTCAATCATGACAGATATGTAACACCTTTCTCTCCTGGTTTCTCGCTAACTTGCTATGGCTCTAATTAGAAAAATCTCATTTGTCAACTGCAAACGTTTCGTATTAACCCATTAATATTAAAACACAACACAATCTTTTCATAAACAGGAATTAAATCTTAGAAGAATAAACACATTCTCAGGCATATAAATAGGGGCTAAAAACTCAAAGTGCTTTCTATTAAAATGCCACGCATGGTTCTAACCTACAAAGCTTAATATGGGTAAATGCAATAAAGATCACACTACTAAAACAAAATTATTATCTGGGAAAAATAATTAATTTCAAGCTCTAAATAAATTTTGAAAATATTAGATCTAGAGTTGACCAAGTTATTTAGAGTATGAGCTGCTGCAATTAGAAAAAAGGTGGTCAAAACAGTAATAGTACAGCCTCAGACCTTAGGGATATACAGTTGGATGACAAAAAAAAAAAAAAAAAGGTTTACATAGCTAACATACCAACATTCACTTGAGAATCCAAATGCCCTAAATAGGACTCTGGGAGAAAAAGTAATTCCCTAGTAGGCAACACATCTATGGCCTTTGAGACTAAACATTCTCTTATCCACTTCCTTTTGAGCTCTGATCAAGAGGATGGTCAAGTCAGATGATCTTTATTTCAGAAAAGAGATGCTATGAAAATAAGTTTCACAACCATCCCATTCCCTCTGACTCACTTCTCTTGTCACTTTTCTTTCAAAAGGGACCTGTGACAGATCTTCTCTGCAGTCACCCATCACAGTTGGTAGAAATGTAAATTCCAGATCAGGAAGGCTTTACAAACATTTACCTGTTGCACTGACTGTGAGGCACAGAGATAGCACAAGCAGCAGGTACCTAAAGAAACAAAGGTTCATTCACCCCATAAAGGAAGGGACCTGCAATAACATCCAAGGGAAAAATGGGAATTGTCCAATTGAACTTCAGACTGGGTTTGCACAGTGAACTTTCCTGTAAACTACTTAATTTTCAATTTCACCAAAACTTTTAATGTAGCTCTAGTTTAAATTTGACACGTTTTACTCAAGTTCACTACAGTTAATGTAAACCCCAGAACTGGATATGGAACAAGGCACTGATGGACTATACAAAGGAAGAAGCTTGATTGTGAAATATTTTTGCACAAATTAAGTCTCTCAAAATTATAGCAACATCACTACACCCAGTAAAATGTACTTAAAATCACTCATTTTCTTTAATTTTGTGTAGTTCCATTGCTGTTTTAAACATGTCCTAAAAGGATCTTCCTAGTTTGGCATTATGTTTAGTAATAGAGAATCGTAGAACTCTAGGGGTTGGAAAATACCTCTAAGATAATTGGGTTGAACCTTTAACTCAGCACCACCATGCTCATCACTAAACCATGTTCCCAAGTGCCACATCCACAAGTCTTTTAAATACCTCCAGGGAGAAGGCTTTTTTCGCTGTTTTGCGTTTATTGAGACTAGAATTAATCAACAAATGTAAGGAATTCTTAAACTTGAAGAAGTCTCAACAAATTTCTTTCAGGGTCTCCTGGGAATAATGCTGGTCCATTCAGCAGCAGGGACAATAGTATGCTTCATTCAGGTAAAAACTACAGAGCAAACTCCTGTGTTTTACCCAAGGTTGAGCACCTGACTGCTTTTGTGTGGTCTTGAACTGTCACTCAGGCCCTCTGTGAGCCATTTCCTTTCTCTGCAAAATGGGTTAAAATTGCTTGAGTTGCTACTCCCTGAGATCCTCAGCAGGGAGACTTTGTGTAAGCGCAGTTGTGCCATTCTCGGCCAAGCGGTCACTGCTGAGAGCCAGAAGCAGCAGCTGAGTTCTCAGAGCCTGCAGGGATGGCAATGCCTGCGCAGGAATTGTGTCAGTGTCTCCTCTAGAGGTAGCCTGCAGCCAGTAAATGCTTCCTGTTCCATTAGCAGGGATGAAAGCAGAGGGAGCTTACGCCTTGCAGGCACAATGGAGAAATGGCACAGCCTTCCCCGTCATCATTCCATTAAGGTCATAATGCTGCTCCCCCACCTGCCTTACATATGGGTTGCTGGTCTGGCCCTGGCACCATGGGAAGTGTACTCTCCACTCTCCTCTTTTAGAAGAGTGTTACTCTTTCTACATGCAGTTCTCCAGTTCCCTCTTCTCATAAGAAAGTAGGGCTGGAAGTGATTATCACATAACATCTCGTCTCTCAGCCTTCTCCAAAACAGCACTGGCGTTTCTGACAGAAGTTTGTACAGTCTATTCTGAAGAGCCTACAGTACTGGGAGACTTTCCCACCTCTAAAAACAAACTGCTTCAATGCTGTACTTCAATGTTTTACCCTATATAATTTGTTGTCACTTATTACAATTTAAACCTATTATTATTAATCCCAATTAAAACAGGGTGAGTGCTTATTCTTCCACATCTACTTTTAACATAACTGAATATTATTATCAAATCTTCTTCAAATGTTCTCTCCCCTTAAGTAACACCCACCTTTATGGAGGACAAGTGACCATGATTTTTTTTTTCTGACATAATAAGAATCCTGGAGAAGCTTTCTGCTCTTTTATTGTTTGGGGGTTTTTTTCTGCAAGAAAATTCTCATGACCATTGCTGCAGGCTTGGCTCTGATTATGGCTGGTAAAGCAACAGTCTGCACCATCTCCCAAAATATACAATATTTTAGATTTTAAAAGCAAAAGTTACTGTCTAGAAATATTAAATCATGTCACTAAGAATTATCTAACCGGGTTTTAAACTGTGATTCATTGAAGACATCAATCAATCATAGAAACAAGCATTTTTCCAGGAAGGCAGAATCCCCTTAATAGACGACTAAGGCAAATAAAAAAAATCTGTCAAATCATAGTCCACCTTACAGAAAAGCCAAGAATCTATAGCATTGTTATATCACTGAAATTGCCTATTAGAGTCCTTTGAGAATTTCCCTTAAGACTTTTGTAACATTAAGATTGAGAAAAGAACAGGAATAAAAGTCCTCTTGATTTTTGTCTTGTGTTATTTAACTTGAAAGCAAGTATAAAGCAAGACAGAGAATTCAGCGGGAGGCATTATTTTTGGAACATGTATTTACTTGAAATATTCTGACACTAGCAGTTAGAAAAGAAAGGGAACTTAATGTAAAATATCAACATTTGCACAGATCGGGGGCTCTTGCTGGTGCTGCTTTGCCTTAGCTTAGCAAATCTGACTCTAGCTTCACAAAGAGCCTTACTGAAAGGGTTCCTCCAAAAATTAGTTTTCTCAAAATCCTCTCTTTTTTCCTTTCCTTTTCTGTCCAAGATATATTAGATGTTAATCCAAAGCACAACTTTCATTACATGTCCATCTACAAATAGTGTACTTGACCAACAAACAGATATGGAGAAAAAGACCATTAGTAGCCAAACTACTGTAGTGCTTCATGGTATGTTACTGATAAAAACAAACTAAAAGCACAGTGTTTTCTCTAGAAAGCTCCAAATGATGTCACCACGTGACAGAGATTTTCCCATAGAAATGGTATCTCCCTGTTAATGCAAGCCAAGGTGAAATGAAAGATTGCCATCACTGTGTAGATTATATATTACCCATGAAAGATGGATTTTCTCTCTTTTACTTACTAAATACTCAGAAGTCCACTGAGAAAGGTGATATGATCACAATAATAAATTTTATATCTTTATTGCTCTGATTCTCTGTCTAGGAATTGTAAATCACTTTTAAAATAGAAGCTTAGCACAGAAGAAAATGCAGCTCCCTTTGGTACCTCCCTGTGATCTGACAGACTATGAAAGAGACTCATAGAACAAATGTGTAATGTCTAGAAAAGGCATTTTGTTGCATGGTATAAATTTATGCTGAAGAAACTGCAAGAAAGGATAAAACTCCTTAATTCCTCATAGAACTTCTTAAACCCACTCAAGAAAAAGCACTGGCCAGGCACAGGAAAGATGCAGATTCCTTCCCCACCATCTTAAACCACTTATGAAACAGCCAAAACTCTTTTAAAAGAACATGTTGATCTACTGGGCTTTTTCACCTTTTTCATTTTTAATTTTCCTCTTCTTAATCAGCTAAGAATTGGAAATGTGTTTTTTCTTACAAGCTTGTTTATATCTCAGAGTACTAACAGAGAAAATCTGAAAAGAGACCACTAGAATAATAAAAAAGAGTGGTTGAACAACTATTTTTCTTCGAGTCTAACCTTTCAAAAACCTGATGCCAATATCTAAAGCCAAATTTTTCATGAATGGCTTTGTAAAAGTTGACAACAAAAGCTATGTTTAGGTCCCTGAAATCAAGCAAAGTATTAAAAAAAATCTACAAAGAGAAAAAGAATTGAAGTCAGTATTTACATAAGCAAGTTTGCAAATCTGAAGTTTTAAATATTTCATCTTACGGTCAGCAAAAAGCTCCAATAATGCACAGACCAAATTTTTGTTAAAATGGACAATGTATCTTCAATCACCAGAAGTTTTGAAACTTCATCTAATCTTCAGTATTTGGCAAATAATACCCAACACATAAAAATTATGGATAATTCTTGGGTTTTTTTATATTAATAAGGTATCAACTATAAGAGGGAGGAAGAGGTATGGCAGGCATTTTGGAGATAATGTGTAGTCCCCTTCTTAAAAAACCTCAATTGCTTAGTTTATGTAATACAAATATATACAACATATAAATATAGTATTCCTCCCCCAAAAAAGTGAAACTGTTTCAATTCACATTAAAAAAAAAAGTTTTCCAGTGCAAGAATGAAGCTGTAAATAAACTCTAATCTAGAAAGCAGGATATATCTTCATAATATATACTAATTTTGAAAACTGATTCTGATATCCAATAATTTCTGTCCAAGCATAGGCTTATTACAACTTTTTCAACAGAACACTTCACTTAGAGCAACGAGGGTCCCTTTCTGTGTGGCAGGTTATATTTTCTGTGACTAACAGTTTAATTCAATCACAAAGATTCATTCAGCAATACTAAATATTATAACTCCAGTGGCAGTTTGAGCTGTTAAGAAACACTTCAATGTGACAGTCATAAGTTTTAAGCCCATCATCAAAAATTTAATTGCATAACATAGGGACAGGAGCTGGTTGCAGGTGTAAATCTCTGACTTGATGACTCATATTATTGACTCATTTTAATGATTTTAATGACTCATTGTGATGATTTCAGCAACATAAATTCAGTTTGTTTTGTCAGCAACATACAGATATCAGCGACACACTTCAGAAAGAACAACATAAGCAGCTGAAATTAAATAGAAAAAATAGTAACCATTTTTTTTTAATTAGCATTGATGTCAAACACATAAACCAGTGTTGTTTACAACACCCCTAATTTGCTTATGGCATTCTTCCCAGAAGAAAGTTCACTTGTTGAAGCGTGTTCCGGTTGTCCTTGATTGATGAGGGCAATGCTCTGAAAGGTCTAGGCCACTACTGGTTAGCCACCGTGACTCTAAGCATGTAATTTATTTCAAGGCATTTGTTCAGCTGACATGTTCATATCTGTACGTTTGCTCACTTGAATACACTTGTTGTCCTCTCCCTTTGTGAGACGGTGACAGTGCAAAGTGGGAGAAGAAATCTCCAGCCATCTGCTCCCTTCTCCCCATGAAAGCTCCCAGACCTGTTTTTCTTGAACTGCCTGAGCCTGCAGCATCCATTTCCCCTGAGGGGTCAGTGAAGCCCCAAGCCAGTCATTATGACCATTTCCTAATGGAGCTGAGAACTGCTAAGATGGGAAAAATCAGTCACACACCAGTTTTCTGTGGGTTACTGAGAGCCTGGCCAGGAGCCAACCTTCATTCCCCGGGTCCTGGTGCTCACAGACATCCCCAGTAATGGGGGTCAGAGGAGAGGTAATTTCCATACCTAAGACAAAGAGAAGCACTTTTCTGAATCACACCTGGGCTACCAGGGAGCTTGGGTATCTACACATAAATTCAGCCATAACTACTAAGAGGTTTAAAAATTGCTGAAAAAGTCATGAACCAAATTAAAACCATGAATTTCTTAGCTCAGCAGCAAACTGGGTACAAAGTGCCCCTAACTAAGCCAGTCCTCTCTTAAATTTTCAGTACCCAATTTTCCAATTAGTCTCACCTTTAAAGTCACCTTTAAAGTAGTTTAGTATGTAAAGTATCCTCAGATGTGTACCATGGCAGTGATTAACTGTCATCCACTTCACTAAAATCACAAAAAAGTGATACTTTTCTGATAACAAGCCTTATATTTTTTTTTATCATTACAGTCTTAATATGCAAAATCTTGATCATAACAAAGTAGCATTTTTTTTTCTAGTGCTTATAAATAAAACTGAGATCTTTAAAATACATCAAGCTTTTTCACAGCTTTTAACACTCTCTTAACAACAGTACCTATGTTGTTAAGGTAAAATGCTCACATTTTTCAAATTCTTACTTTGAAAAAATCAAACAGATTTTGTTATGAGGGATACAGCTACATTTCCCCCCTATTTCTCATTAACTTTTTTTCCATCTCAGATGAGAATCTTTTTGACCGAAGAGTAGACTTCCTGATTACTTAGCTGCCTATTCAAGTACTGACTCTTTGGTCTGATCTCTTTTACTTCACAGGAAACATTTTATATAGCAATTTTACCCAGATCTGTGGATGACATATCTGAAGAGAAATGCTTTCACTCTTTCTGTGGTAAACACCTTCAAATGAACAGAAAGAAAAATTCCTCAGAGCTCATCAAACTCCTTTGCAAAGCACTGTGTTGGAAAGGAAGTTATGGCAAAAGAGCTCAAAATGTGTGATGATTTCACTGTTGAAACCACATCACTTTGATTTAAAAATAATCCGTAGTCTGATAAGAAGTTACTGAAAATAAATGTAACAAAACACAGGCGGCTCTGAAAGTTAGTGGAAAAGGTATTTTTTCTGGGCCTGAATCTTGTAAAACATCATGGAATCTTCATAGACTCATAATTTATAGAAATTCTAGTTATTTCTCACACCTAGGTCAAACTATCTTTTGCTTCTCTTCTTTACCTTCTTCAGTTTCCATATCAGATCAATGATACTAAATGCTTCCTTTCATCAAGCAAATAAACCAAATGGCTATTCCTGTTACAGGAAGCATCCCAGAAGCTCCTTCTGGTGCCATTGAGAGTGACAGTACAAAGATACTCTCCAAAAGAAAGTGCACAGTCAGTCACAGCTAGAAGTCCAATCAGTTTCTTTTGCACTGTTCAACTGGGCCCAGTTTTCTCCTTTTTAGGATGGGGCTCCACAAACAAAAATTTTTCTAAGGGCAAGAAGAGAAGATAGCACCTTATTCTATTCCAGGTTTTGCAACAATTAAAGCAAAATAAACCGTCATCATGCGTTCTTTCTGATCTGGTACCATGATTGGTTGTACAGATAGAGAATTACTAATAGCTTCATTTGGGTTTTGTTTCTCTAACAGACCTTTTTTTCCAGAAGAGAAGTTTTCTAAAGGATTTATCATTCCCAGAAACTGACTTTGTTTACTTTTTCCACATTATGAGTATGGGGTAAAAAGCCAATAAAATACAGCTAACACTTAAAAATAAAGTTTTCCTTTACCTTGAAAGAGCAATCTGTGTCAGTGAGCATCCAAACCATTATCCCTCATCAACTTTAACAATCATGTCCTTTGAAATAAAATAATTGTTTTTGCCCTGAAATGCTATTATAGTTGAGTTAGTGTGAAAAAGGCCAGTCCAGCTGGTCCAGCAACTGAATTCAGGAGGAAAGTACTTGCTTGCTTACAAAAATACAAAGCAGGAGCAACTCAGACCTGCCTGGTGAGTTGAGACCTACCCAGTCTGAGGTCTAAGACAACATATGGGGGACAAAGAATCAGCACAATTGAATTGACAGGAGAGAAAACAACTTTAGGAGCCCTAAACTTTCTCTGCCTTATCGGTCTAATAGAACTGTAAAACCTTTAAAGTCAGACACATTAATGTGCATTAGTGCCAGCAAACTACTCCAGCTTTTAAAGCACAAAATACTCTGAAAATTCACAGTCCTGCTGCCTGGGCTGGGGCTACTCATGCTCTCTACAATCATCAAATGCCTTGGCTTAATGGGGGCCTTCAGGAACAAGGCACCAGTATAAATTTTAGAACTCCTTTGAGGTGAAGTTTGTACCTAAAGGAAAAATGCCTTTAAAGAGGTGTCATCAGGTAGATATTTGAAAAAGACTTTTGGAAATAGCATCATCAATTTTAAACCAGTATATGTGTACTGACAGAGTTAATTAAGTTCATATTTTTAATGGCCAAAACCCACAAAAGTGGGGGAAAATTTGGTGATCAGTTTATTTTTCAAGTGATAAGGCAGAATAGTGACATAATTTTTGGCACAGAGGATGGACTGTCCAAGAGGAAATGGAACCCTTGAATCTTTTGAGGCCAAGCACTGACTGCATTACACAGGGCATGAGCTACTCCCTAAAGATCATGTGGAGGAACTCTGTAAAACTCTTCTGTGTTCTACCTGCCCCCTAAATAGACAGCAACTTCCAGAATTCAGAAGTTCCTTTTTGTTATTTTTCCAGCAGGACTAATGTATGTTTTTACATTGGAAACAGGGAGCAGGGCAGGCTGTGGACTCTTTCTCTCCTTCAAAAAAATTGAAGTTCAGACATTTGGCTACATCCTGGCTTATCCACAACAACAAAGAAAAAGAAAGGTCATCAGCCTGTAAATAGTTTCCTATGGAACACAGAGCTGCCAGGGCAAGGAATAATTACCATTTTACCATCTTTGTAATTAAGGCAGAATGTAGCCTCCAAATGCCTCTGATTTAGATATTAAATACCTCAAATGGTAAATTTTGTAGTCTCTTATTTCCAAACTCACACTATCCAACATACTCATCCAAAGGCGACAAAAAAGTTAAAATAAAAGTGGTGTGAATAAAATCTAATTTCTTGATGAAGAGGCCAAACCAGAAGATTCACCAAAAAATTATTTGCTTGTCAAAGAATATTTGAAAATTGAATATGGTAATTTTAGAACAAGTGTACGCTTACAGTCAATAGATTTCTGCAGTGCCAAATAACACTAAGGACTGCAATGAAGAACCCTCCTGTTAATTTTTCTGTGGACAGTGATATTTTTTTCCTATTCTGAAAAATGCGGTGTTTTATATCTTCTTGCAATATTTTAAATTTCTTCCATAAAAACACGAATTTAAGAACATCCCTGTGATAAATAATTAAATGCCTCCCATATGAAAAGACACACATTTTCTACATGCCAGCTTAGTCAGTTCAGCCTTTAATTTAAAGTCTGTGATTGCTTCAGATAACAGTCAGAGAACTCAGAAGCTTACAGCAACTAAGACCATGGCAGGAAATTACCTAGTTCATTATGATTTATAAGACACATAAAAGAATTGAAATAGTGAAGGATTGCCTAGGAAAGGATGTCTCTTCAATGAAGTGCAAGAGCACAAAGCTCAGCAGGAATCACTCCTACTAGACATGCTTTAATCATTCACAATTTACTATTTTTTCTCTCAATTATAAGTTTCTGTTTGAATGATTTTATAATTTGTACATAAAGCCAACCAATATTGTGAAGAATTTTGCTCCTCCCAATTTAATTGCAGCAATTTCTCTTAAAAATGTCAATAAATATTTGAATATTTTTAGAAGAGTTAAATGTGGTTAGAAGCGGGTAGATTTCTAAAGCACCAAAATATCCATTGAAACTAGAAAAGTGATTTTTATCCAGTTCAGATTATGCAGATGAGTTTTAACCTGATCTGCCTGTTTCTATTTCAGTTGAAAAACATTTCAAAGTTTTGAACTGGCAGGGGTTTAGTTTTTATTTTTGTATAAATATAAAGTCAGTCTTGAAATCACTACTTGAGGCGAGGAACAAGCCCACAAGCTTCTGAAACACCACCTGCAGTGCCCAGAAGGTAACAGGTTTCTACTCCTTGTTACACCAGACCATTCATAAACCTTAAGGCTTAAGCACTGGCTTTAAACTGTGTTTATTAGAATTAGATTTAGAACGGTAGGATTAGAATTGTGTTTTAGAGCTTTAACAGCCCTCCAGAAGATGCAGTATCACAGCAAGTAAACAGGCAACCAGCTAAAGAGGGATATTAAACACTTAATCAAACAGACTGTATGTCAGATCTCACACAATTACAGTAACTTCCATTTGTGTTGTTTTTTTAAAAAAGTTGGACTCACTCAGCAGGAATGTTTTGCTCTGTGTTAAAACCTGGAGGTGACTTACAAAAGACAGAGCTTGGTTTTTTCAAGTTATCACAAAATTTAGGTTTATAATACTGGCAACACATTATAAAAATGTGAGAATTCCTACAGTTACCACCCAGTCCTTGAGATTTTAATAGTCTCTGGCACATATAGATTTCTCAATTTATTTTATTTGCATTATCTTGTCCATAATCTAGATAGAAATACACACATAGACCAAAGCTAGAAAAGTCTATTCAAATGCCTTTTCCTCATGAGCCCCTTGTGGTCCAGAATTAAGCTCAGTAGAACCTGCAGAGAAACCAGGTGGTCACTAACACAGACCCACCTCTTAACAGCATTGCTGATGTTTTAGTCATTGCTTGTGTGACTGTATTTCCTTAAAGATTTATGGAAAATTGTCACATGCAATGGGAACTTCAAGGATTTCCCAGGTGATGTCTGAGAACCTTTGACTTAGACAGGTTTCCCTGGATAGACATAAACTCAGCCCATCTCTTTGCTGCCTGCAGCCTTACAGATTGTTCTAGCTCCCCCAGGACTGACACCGGAGTAAAAGCAAAACATTTGATGAGCATGTGGGTGCAGTAATTTTCACACTGAGAATCATCTGAAAAATGCTGTGAGAACAACAGATAAGAGAAAAAACTTACAACACTTTATTTTAATTTACTGTTTTAAAACTTTCTCCTTTTTTCCTTTATTTTTTTTAAACGATACTGAAGAGAGAAAGAAGTTTACTCTTTAAAATGCTTGATACTGAATTGCTTCCAGATAAAGCATGGCACCTCACTGGGTACCTAGAGAAATTACATACTTTAGGTAGGCAGTTTTCCCCTCTATTATTTGCAGGTGCTTTGAAAGCACTGTTGGATCCTGAACTGTCAGGTGAGCAGCGGCTTCTGCACCCATAGCATCACTAAAACAACACAAGCAAGAAGATAATTAATGTATAGTTGCAACCACAGGTTTGGAGAGTACTTTGGGGAAGGGGGTTGGTTGGTTTGCTTGGTTTAAATTAATTTGTTTTATACAGAATCATAAGCACTTATCTGGTGAAACACTTGTGGGGGAAAAAAAACAACAGAGAAGACAATAATAATTCTTAAATGGTTGTGTTGTGAAATAAATAAACTCCTGCCAAGCTCCACCTTGTCAAGCTAAGAAACTAGAAATGACCAGAAGGTCCAGACAAAGGTCCTTAGCTCAGGTGCTTTGCCCCAATTAGTTCTCATGCTGGCCAGTGAGGGGCGGGGAGGGGCGGGGGGGGGAGGGGGGGGAAA
>VYXD01016597.1:451551-523897 GCA_013397195.1 Hylia prasina | reverse complement strand
GTGAGGGGCGGGGAGGGGCGGGGAGGGGAGGGGGGAGAAATTTAAGCATGAACACTGTCTGTGCCCGATTTCCAGCACCCCAAAGAGCAGTTGTATTCACACCTTTGTGTACAGACATATCTTACTGCAGTAAGCAACACATTTTTACTACGTTTTATGTAGAGAAACATACTTGCTTTTGCTTTACATTTGCTGCCTACTAATTGCACTTGGTTGCCCTACTTTTTGTATCGAGAAACCCAGTGAGTAATTGCTGCCTGCATGGGGCTCTATGGCAGCCTTAGAGACTGGTTTCTGCTACCCTCAGGCGCATCACAGCATCACAAGACTGGTCACAAGTCACCCACCTGGCTGGTAACTGGTTTGCAAAGCAAGGAGCAATTTGCAATTACCCTCATGTGACAGGCCTGTCAAGTATTTCAGGCACATGCAGGGTTGCTGAGAATAGCATTCTCCTACTGTGAAAGAGTAAAGAAATTATTCAAACAAGTGTACATGGTCTAAAAACCCGTTTCAGATACCCCAGGCACCCACGTGTGATTCTTTGAAAGAGGCTGAAACATTGCCCCAAACAAAACCGGCCCCTTAGCTGCAACAATTACACAAAAAATAGGCAACAGAGGTTTGACTATGGCTGGAAATGGTTTCAGTTCACAGCTGTTTGTATTTCGATGCAGATAATACAAAAACAACCCTTTTACAGAAATTAACATAGATAAGCTCAACAGAACAAAATGCAAGAGCTGCCTGAAAAGCCACTGTTCTTCAGCATGAAGAAGTCACTTCCTAATGGAATGCTTTCAAATCAGTGAAAGACAAATGCCTCCTCTCAAGACCATACTTAAAAATTTTGTCAATAAAATTCATGCAGTAGTTTTAGAATATTTTTTTTTCTGTGGCTGGTGATCTGTAGTTAACGCAATCTTGATAATATAAAACATTACACTATTTATAGTGTTTATTGACTCCTGAAAAAACAGGGGGTAAATTTTTTCCAAACAAAATTGGAAACAGTTACAGGAAGATGAAAGTAAATATGATGAAGATTTACTTCAGCATCACACTTTATAATAGTTTTTTCTGAGACATTTCACCCCAGGTTGGGTGCCTGTAAAATTTTCTGCTCGCTCTGTCTTTCCCAGCACCAGAGACATCCTTGCTCTGAGCCCTTGTCACTGCTTCTGTTAATGATAAAATTGCCTCTCACTCTCCCATATTTTTGTCTTCAAGACTTTTTTTGCTGCTCTTTCTTAGCTAAAAAGGCCTTATTCTGCCTTTGAAGCTGAAAGCCTGCCTTTACTCTGAACCTACTGTCTGCAGTGGGCTTTGCTTAACAAATTCCTCCCACCTTAGGCAATCCTGAAAATCAGTGTCAGACATGAGCAGACACAGGAAGTCTAAGCAATGCTCCAAAAATGATCAAACAAGAAATAAAAACCCTCAATCATATGAAATACCCTGAAAACAAGAGGAAAATTTGGTGCCATTGTAAGAGCATACAAACTAACTGTCACAGAAATAACCAGAGCATGTAGGCAAGAAATTTCTCTGCTCCTTCACTATTAATACAGAACAAAGCAGACTTCCAAAATTGTTTTCAACCCAGGTGTGATCAGAGCATGGATGCAATAAAAAACTGTTAGGGTCAAGAGAGCAACAAAGTTTGAGCAGAGAGTGGTCATTTCTGCAGATGACAGGAACATCCACAGTATCACTCATTACAACTAATTGTGTGCAAGAGACATTAAACCACAGATTTCAGGATTTAAGCAAATTTCAAATTATTACAACTAAGAATAAGCCTTCAAATGTCTGTGCATTAGCCAAGACCAGGTAATTCCATTTTTGTCCGACGTATATGACACTAATCCCTGCTGGAGACGTAGTATGGGATTAGCTGAGGTTTGGACTTAATCCAAAATGTATTTCCTATATCCCAGCTCAATTCCAGTTTTAGCTTTTCTGCTAACCCCCTCCAGGGTGTCCAGAAGCAGAGCAACTATTGCCAGCAGTTGTTTTAACTTGCAGCCTTGAGACTAAAATGCTCTTGAAGACACACAAAGAACCAGTGCATCATATAAGGGTCAGGAATCCTTACCCCAAGGAAGAAATGTATCAAAATATCTCCCAGATTCCATATTTTTAAGCACTGCAAAGGGAAAACAGAGAACAGATCAAAACTTTTAGAAGTTCAAATGTTCTGTCTGAACTATACTTACTGATTTAGTAATTTTTTCTGAACCCTGAGTTTTTCATGCTGGATTGGATAAAAAGGGCAAAGACCTCTAGCCAACCTTTTGCACCTCCAAGAAGCCTGTTTTGAAAGACATCAGGATTTGAGAATCCTGGGGAGATCCAAGACCGTCTTTTCCAAGCATTCCAGTAATACAGGTCAGCATGCCTTCATACACTTAAAAGCATAATATTTTTTTTCTTAATAATTAAATTTCAATCTACTAACCTGGAATGAAAACATTTAGTCTAGCTAATTTTCTAGGTTTACAAATACCCATAAAGCATTAAATTCCACGGTTCAAGGGGTATTTTTGTAAATCACAACATTACAAGGGCTGGCAGTTCTCAGTTCTAATGACACTACAAACATTCAGCATACCAGTACTTTTTTCTTTTTTCTCTTCTTCTCTGATCAAGCTGTGAAAAAAAATGAAGAAACAGAGCAAAGTCCTGATATCAAATAAAAACGTAGCATTTGATCTCCTGGAGCCAGACTTTCATCTCATGAATTGTTATAACATGGCCAAGAATTATACCCAGTTATTGTTCAACTAATCCAACATCCCCTTCGTAGCAAACCCTTGAGATTCAGCATAAATCAGCACCCAGAACTATGAAAGGATTCCTGGGAAACCTCTAAGTTGTCAACTCTGTTAGAAATAAGGAATGTGATTGAAGATAACAAAATATAAGCAAGGCCTCACAATATTGTGCTTCTCTTCCTAGAACCTTCCATTATCATTCCAAATTAACCAATTCACACAGTATTTTTTTTCTCTTTTGCATGCCTTGTTCATTTGGCCCAGTTTCTTTGCTGCTTCTGAAGCGGCTGAAGCCTTATCTTCACCTTCTTTGATACTTTCCAACTGCTAATATACTTCACACATCTGTTTTCCCAGAGCAACAGATGTTGTTGCTCAACAGTTTGTATGTTTAGGCTATGAAGTGCAGAAAAAGCATTTACAGTTAGTTTCTGCTTTTTCTCAGTGGATGCTTCAAAAATATAGATTCTACAAATAAAGTGTATTTCCAGTGCATGTGCCCAGGGTTTAAGCAAAGCAAACTGCAATGGACCTAGATAATTCTTGCTGCTCAAGAGGGCAAAAAGCAGTGTCTTTATCAAATATATAAAAAATTAATGTTTTAGCCCTCAAGTGGCTGTTAATTGTATGTAATTAAATCCACTACAATTATTTGATTTTGAGCAAGATACTAATGTATGATGTATTAATGCATACGAATTGTGTTGATGTGATCCTGCTCTATTCCTTCATGCTCTGGTTTAGGGCCTTGTTGCTCACTACCACAGTGCAACATTTAGCAGCAAAATATCTCCAAACTGAGACAGAGAAAATAGATTTCAACCAGTGTCTAGCAAGCCACAAGAGGAGCCCAGAGATTGCCATTCTGCTCACGGTTTTTATTTCCCATCATGACTGTTATTTCCGTGAACTTTTGGGAATCCTGGGCAAACAGGCAGGACAAACTTTCAGTGGGCATCAGTGGCGTGAGTGCCCGTGCCACAGTGCACTGCACAGCCTGTGCCCACCTGGTTCCCTGGGTTCACCCCGTGACACAGTGCAGGAGCTGCCTCCAAGTGTCCCCTCAGCACACAGCATCAGTAGGGCAGCCCAGAGAGCCCCTGCTTTTTCTGGATACATCACTCTGCATCCCACTCCAGACACATCCTGGCTGCTTCTGGGACCACACTGCACATGAAACAGAATAGGAACAGGCTGTGTATTAACATGGTCTACAGACAGAGGCCAGCTGTCTCCTAAGTAGAGATACTAAAATAATATAAACAATGGAAATGTAGCAAAATGCTCTATAAGGCTGCCTTAGAACTAAATGTCTGTGATCCCATAACTTAATTATCTAATTTTTTTAGAACTTGGCTGTTTGCTGTTAGAGCTTGCATGTATTTGGAAAAAATGAGGTGTTTGCCCATTTGGGTTTGCTCAGCAGTTATAATAAGAACTTCCTCAATTTCTGTACTCCTTCTGTGGAAAAAATGTCACAGCACTCAACTGAAAATAAAAATATTTCTAGATGGTTGTGGATGTTTCCCCTTTATAGAAACTTGCTGATTTTCTCATTATCACATTTTGCAGGCTGCCAGCCTTTTCCCATAATACATTTGGTAAAACTATTCCCGCCACCTGTGTCATCTCTAACTCATTCTGCAAAATATCCACTTTTAAGAATATTATTCCAATTTTACCCTCACCCTTCTCCTTTATTTAGTATAAGGGCTATTCTCACTTATGTGCTAGTTTCTGCAGATCTACTGCAACATTATAATATTATTTATTGCCCATATTGGGGTAAATTCCTTCCAATTCTATTTGCCTATTCCTCCCAGTTTCAAGAGGAAGGGATAAAACGCCTGAGAAAAATACACAAGGATGATCAAATTAATACACAGGTATCATTTTGGCAGAAGCTAATGGAGCTCCAAATACCTGATAATGCTATTTCAAACCAGCTTAGTACATAAACAGTTTACACAAGGCTTCAAAGTCAGATTGTAATTAACTGATATTTACTATGAGAACTATCATTATTCTATGAGAGAATTATTTTAAACTATTAAATCAGGTGAATTATTTTTATGACACAGCCAAAATCAAAATGTATATATGTTGCATCTACATGTTACTTATTAACCTATATTTGAGTCTATTATAGTTATGAAAAAATCCAAACTTCAGACATTAAATGCATAAAAGTTCATTATGACTTTCTCTGAAAATATGCCCTCGCACTTGTAGGAGTGTAGAAGCTGCACCTTTCATGTGAAAATTATAACAAAATGGAAACAAAATACTGCTCCCCACCTATAAACTCTCTCATTGCTCTCAGTGGAGCCCAGCATAAATTGCCAATATAACAAAATTCTGCATTAGCCAAACATATTTATAAATATGGGTCAGGCCTGTACTATGAGGCACTTCCCAGCTGGGATGCACTTTTCTCTAATGAGGTAACACTATCAAAGCTGGAAGTTTCTTACCAAGAGTTTACATTTTGTGATGACATTCCCTTGAATCTTAAACATAGCAGCCTTTCTTTTTTGTGGGCATAGAGCTCTCTTCTGGGAATGGAAACATTAGCTACTGATGAAAATATTCATGAACTCTTTGTCATGCTGTTTTTATGGAAGGAAATTCCATCTATATCATGATCATGAACTGACAAGTAAACTAATCTTTGCTCCTATGTATTAGTCATATTTTCCCTTATGTTCTTTGTAGAGGAAGTGGCACATGCGTATTTAATTTAATTCTGTATAAATATTCAAAAGAGCCTTTATCACATCACCTTGATAGCTCATTTGGCCTAATAGCAATTAGCCTCAGAGCCAGAACAACAATCAATTTTTTTACCCTTAATACAACAGCATGTGACGTTTTTCAGCCTTGCAGAAGCGTATTGCTGATTTAAGAGCAACTAATCCTAACTCTGCACGTCTTAAGGAACTGGCCAATGGCAACCAGGATCTCTGCCTTTTTGTTCACTTTCAGTTACAGTGTTCATTGATTTCTTTGCAAATTTTACTCATTATTGTGTACAAGCATTTTTCAACTAAGCATTCAAGCGGCGATGATGCACTTGAATTCTGCGTTAGGAAATGAGGTGATTAAACAAATTTAATGTGGTCAAATGGTTAATTGTGAAGAGTATAGAATCTGAATATATTCTGTGCATGACAGTGATTATCATTTAATATTCAGAACAGCTTTGTGGCACAAGACATATAAAATCTCTCTAACATGCCCTCAGACCAGTGCCTGCAGCTTTCTGAAGAGGTTTGTGTTTCCAGCTCGCCGAAGACCTCTGAGACTGCAGAGAACTTCTTACTCTCATCTTCACCAACAAGACATACTTCTGAACCACTGTGAACATTACATTTGCCATTGCAGGGCAGGCGCTTTCACTACATGTAGCTGCATAGTTTTCCTAGGAAGTGAGGGAGAGAATCTTCCCAGCTATTCTGTGTGCTCTTTGAAGGATACACCATCCAGTGCTGCAGCCCCTCAAAATGCCACAGCTAACAGGGATGGAAGGGGAGAGAGCAATGACCATGCTGCTGCACCGACTGTACATTGGATGGGGCACAGGGAAGCAGCCTTGGAGCTCTGTGCACAATCTTGAAACCTCTGGCTCTGCTCCTGCTTAGCATTGCCAATATTACATCACTGCACTGGGACAGCCAGACCAGTTTTCAAGCTGCCATTGAACTAGAGGACAACTGAGTTCATCTTTCCCACCTGTGCTATTTATATGCAGGATATTCAGGAAGTGTATGTTGCACACTGCTCTATTTCTGACCAAAACATATGCTTTCAAGGCAGCCTACAATCACATACAGTGTGATAGGGGGAAAAAAACTTCTTACATAAGCTGCAGCATCACTTCCTGTAATCCCAATTGAATTTGCCCTAAAAGCTAGTGATAGTGAGCTCAGAGGTATCAAAAGTGGGTTCAGCCATCCAAGGAATGTGTCTGAGCAGCCTATTTCCATGATTACCCACTCTGCTCCGCGATGTCTTTCTTACATGGGAAGATGCTCTAACTGTTTAACTTCATCTCACTGGAATGTGTTTTGCAAATGTTTTAATAAGTTATGACCCTACTTGTCTATGCAATGCAGTTCCTCAAATACCTCAGCTGTTCCTTTCAGCTGTTTAAGCTGCAAATTCCATAACGCCCATGATGTTTAGGAAAAAGGGAAGTTTATATCTTGCTAAATAGGGCTGTTGCTACCCCAGTGACAAATTCTCTGGATGGATTAATATCTGAGAAAACTTTTTTTTTTTTAAGGCATATTTATTATCTTTCATAGCTCCTAGGAACCTCTCACACTGTACTGGATGTTTTCCACCTCCCACAGCATGAATGTCACAGGAGATGTAGCCAGTTTGGAGATCTCAGCACATCTGGCATCTACAGCAGCTGCAAAGATGCTCACAGAGGAGGAGCACACCACCTCCCACTCAACTGCTCCTTCCCAGCATTGGCATTGTGTTCCACTAAGGCTCAGGTCCTAAGGTCTGGGAAGCTTTGCCATTTGGTGGCTGTCAAGAAGCCCATCATCTGTGTTTAAATGACTCCTGAACATTACCTATACTATCACAATAATTAGGCAATTATTTTACCTAACAAAACCAATCAGAGAAAGATCAAAAGGCTAAATATAGCTTCAAATATAGTTAAGGGGAAGAAAACCCAAACAGTAAACCCAGCTTATCATATTCATCATGTTTCAAGAAGGCCACCATGAAGAGACCGATAAATCATTTTGCCACCACATCTAATGGGACTTGGGGGAAATCATCTCCTGGGAGGTTTGTCAGTCATGTGAGCACTGACACCTAGAGTCACTTTTTGTCAGTATTCAACTTGCCCAACACATCAGTTCTGTTACTGATTTTGAATTAGAGAAAGACTAATATAAAGATCTTCTAATTTCTAACACTTCTAAATAAATATGATGTCTACACATTCAATACAACAAGAACACCTTCAGCTATTTTCTCCCCTGGCAACAGAGCACTGAGCCAATGCAGATCTGCCCAAGAGAAAGTTTGAAATCCACCCTCAGGACTGGCAGTCAGCTCTGGGACTTGTAGTCCCAGAGCTGGAGACTGTACAAACACCAAGGAACATGGGCAAAGACACATAATGCTGACACAGGAACTGGACCACATGTCCCTCCTGACAGATGAGGAGTCTCTGCCCTTGGAGGTGCATCTGGTTAGAGTAATGGTCTGGCTGGTAGATTTTTGTGAATGTACTTTAGATTGCCACAGACAGACAAAAAAACCCCAAACAAACACAAACCACCAACATACTCTCTTACATACTTCTAGAGATCAGTTTATGCCAGCCAGTCAAAAAACCGGAATAAGACACAAAGACCTTCAGGAAACGAAGATGCTTTCCTGCTCAACATAGGATCACAACTATTTTTTGAGTGCAACATACTCTCCAGGCCCTCTCTAAGGCCCTGGGCCAGCAACCTGCAAAACTAAAACATGAGCTGCAAAATAAGCTACGTGCATTGGATTTAGAAGTCAGGCCTATTTTTCTTTTGTTCTTATTTTTAGAAGGTAGGATTAACCACTGTTACAAGTACTTATGAATTAGTGGGAGCCTTGACATCAAGACAGAGTGTCCCTGTGGAAGACAGATTCATGTTTTAAGCTATTTTTATTTAGGCAAGTTGAGTTCAGTTCCATCCTAATTGAGAAAAAATATAATGGCCTGTAGAGTGCCAAACTAAGGCCAAAGTGACCTAGTAAATTTTCTGACTTAAACACAATAAAATTAAAAATACATAAATAAGGATAAAAATACTCATTAGAACAGCAGCAAGAGAAGTTATCCCTTGCTCTTCTGGCAGATGGAAGAATTCCTCGTGCTGGCTGAAGACATTTATTCTAAAGCCTTTCCTGAACACTGTAGAAATAGATCAGTCTAAAGAAAAAAACTATTAGTTTTGTTTTTCATTATTTACTTTTTAAAATAAGGACTTCTATTGCATTACTAAAAATAAATTAATATTTACCCATAATTGGGACACTTTGTCACCACAAAGATTACTCCAAGGACATAAATTCTAGCTAACATTCATTGCTCAATGGCTGTTTTTGTTTCTGAAGGCACTTCATCTAATTATCTTGTAATGGAAGACTACTCTAAAGGGTCAGCTCCCAAAATAGTTATCTAGATGTTTAAGATCATTATAATGAATGTACACTTGTTTAGTCTCACATAATGCCAAGAGATTTTTACATGACTGCTTTATTTTTCCTAAGATAAATTATCATCAGCTTTTTTCCTCTCTTTTTTTTTCCTCTTTCAATACCGTTCTTCAAGTATGAGATGTGCAGGATGATTTTTAAGAACATACTTGGTGCAAATTTAAAATTATTTTTCAGATACAAGATCAGATTTTTATTTTTTTAATTTCTGAAAAAACAAACATTAAATTAGGTAAAACATATAGACAGCTTTAATGAAATTCCAAAAGACAGCCTTTCTCACCAAGAGTATTTTTATTTTGGCGCATCTATCTCTTTGTTGAGTCCTTCATTATTTTAAAGATGTTGGAGAAAGGCTGCTGCACCATTCTTCTGACCAAGCTGCATGATCTTGCAACATCTCCCACGGTGTGTTTAATATCCAGGACTGCTTGAATTCTTGCAGAACACTCCATATCAATTAACAGACAACCTTGTCCATGGCATTACAGATGTTAGAGCAGTCAAAGGTTCATCTCAGCAAGACACTAATAGAAACCATTCTTACTAAAGATAAGACTTCTCATGAATAATGAAAAAAAGAAAAAATCAAAGTCAATTTAATCAGTTGCCTTTTGGCTCATGTTTCCTGTCCCAGACAACTTTTTCCTAATTTGGAAAACAGCATTTCAAAGCAACGGCAGTTTCTTTATTAGTTCCATAACTTCATGGGAATTTCCCGCTATTGTGGTTGTGATATTCAGACCTATAAAGCATTAAAAAAAAATAAAATTGCTTTTCTCACAGATGTCCATCCAGTTGTGACTGCTTTCCCCAAGAATAATCTCTATCCCTTTCTCGCACTAATAAAGAAACACTTGTGTAAATTTACTAATTCCTACTATAGGCATGAGACCAAAAAAAAAAGAAAAAAAAATTAAAAATTCTATTCCTCCTAAAAATTGACAAAAACCATTCCAAACTCTGAAATGTTAGGATCAGTCTTCTAAATTCAGTTTATAGGTGATGTTTTGCCATTGCCTGGATTTCAAAGTCTTTATTTAAATAGCACTGTTCTGCCATCACGAGACATTACATTAATTGCATTTGGCACTGGGCCTCAAAGTAAGAGAGATGCTTTCCTTCAGCAGGACAGAAGATCTGGTATTTTTAATTCACTTTCTTGTGTGTCTTGAAGTAATTTAATCGTCTATTTGCCCTTCTCTGAAGATAATCTCATAAGAAAATGAAGGTATCTTATTTGTTAACATTGTTATCAGAAAGCACCACCTTTCTCTCTGCATTCATCATGCTACTGCCACAGTGTCAGCTGCTGTGATCCTAAAAAACCAAGGACTGATTGATCCTTTTTTTAAACTTTTACCCACTGCGTGTTTTCACACTTGAGTGTGAGATGAACTGCAGATGGGTAGGTTTCAAATGCAGTTATTCTGAGTTTTCCTTTAAACAAATCAGAAAATGGCAAAAAACACTTGAGGGTACAGATCCTACATCTTTGAAGGCTACGGAAATTTTCTTCCACGCATTGCTTTGGGATGAGGAATCCCAAACGAATCACATATCTAAGCCTGAATGTCTCTGCAAAGCCCTGTACTTCGTGCTCAAACTGTGACTCATTACAAACATTAGGCTATCCTTCACCTGAAGTCCTCGTGATGTTTCTCTGTAGTAGGTAACACTGCACCAAAGCCTAAACAAGAGCAATGGTACAAGAAATTAAGGGTCCAAGTGTAAGGCAAAGGCCTATTTTTGCCCACAAAAAGTCAGCATAACATTCATCTTTCCTAAGCCACCAGCCTGGGGTTTTCTTGCTTGTCTCGATCTTTATTTTTAACACATACAGCAGAACCTTGAGCATTTCCTCAGCATGTCTAGTCAAAGCTGTATTTGGAAAGATCTCCTCAAACTTCTGAACAGGTCAGAGACTTCAACGTATTATTTTAATGTATCTTTATGGAACATGCGAGGGAATATCATTCTAGAGATACAGCCCCCTGCAGCATCAGCTGTCTTATATTAACTCCTCCATATATTTGTACCTTAGGAACAGTATGGATTATGGGAACCTTCTTCCATGCTAGAAAACCAGAGACACTGGGAAAAAATGAGGACCCAACGGAATATTCAGTGAAGCACCTGGGAGCCTTCAGAAAACATCTCTCATCTTCAGCACAGGCAAAAAGCAGCACAACCTGCACTGACAGGGGTACAGCTGCATATGTGGATGATATTCCCAGGATGTCATCTTTCCATCCATGTGGGAGCACACACCAGCTCCACCAGCTCACCCTGGGGTCCCAGTCACCACTGCCCTCACTTCTCCCAGCAGTCTGTACCCAGCCATCTTTCCCTGCTTCTCCTTTTGGCCATGGCAAAATGAATGAGAATTTCCTTCCTCCTTCAAAGTGGAAATATCTAATCTGTGAACTTCTCGGATCATTCTCGAATTTGTATCACATTGCTAATGTTTTACCTCAAACCTGAACAGCATCATTTCCGCTCTGGTATTGCTTGCAAGTACTGCAGCTTTTCCAAGTAGCTAATGCCACGAATAATCAAATTTCACTTTTACCCTGAAGACAACAATTTTTTTTTTCTTGCCTCTTCACAGTATTAGTATCTTCCTGAAATCCAAGCAACCATTTTCTCCTTAAATTTGCCATCAAAGAGTCACTCAAAGTGTCAAGTCTTCAGGTCAGAAGCAAACCATCAGCAGATGACCTCAGCTGCCTGGCAGGGCACTGCTTGTTGTCTTCTTTCACAGTTCAGCAGTTTGGGGTAGCAAGCGATACAATTTCTTCAAGGCAAAAAAAATCAATATATATTCCCTCACAGAATCAAATAATAGAGATGAGAAATCAGGAGACCAGGGGAAAAAAAAAAAAAGGCTAAGAAGGTGGAAAAATTCTCAAACTAGAATTCTCCAGGAAAAATATGCTGAGCAGCTGCAGACTTGTAAGGCCTGGTTCATATGAACCAGTGACCTGGAGAAGCAACTCAATTGAGACCCTTATTTCCACCTACCAAAAAGTGATACAGAAAAGCTTTAAGAAGGGAAACAGTGTTACTTATCCTTAAGAAAGTATCCTCTAAGTATACTAAAATATCGTTACTTATTCTTAGGGAAGTATTTTCTAGTCTGATAGTCAGCAAGTTACTTTATTCATTATCTGTAGTTCTCCCCTTGGGATTTGCTCCAAAACCTGTATTTCTCAAAAAGCTGTGAGTTTTGCTCCTTCCAAAGCACAAAGTTTGTGTAGACCCATTCTTCCCTTATAATTCTTTTAATATAACTTTTTAAATAGAATATATTTTCAATCACAAGTCAAAATTAGAACTTGGTGGAAAGAGAGGAAACAGAGTCTAAACTTATACCTTGCAGGAAATTACTTTCTTTTATGTCCATCTTCAACACATGCAACTTTTAAAAGCAGGCCTAGAGGAAGTTGCTCTAATGAAAGGACTAATCTTAAGTCAGACAGAAACAGACAAGGGGAATTATCAGCTTTACATTAAGCACATTCAAAATGTCAGAGTAACACAGCTATCCACACAGCCCTGCTGTTTTCATGCAATGCAACCTATGCAGAAACATATGTTAGAGGCACGGCTCAGGCATATTGCCTTAGTCAAAGGATGAAGCACAGAAGGAAGAAAGCAGGGAATTCCATTGAAGGGGTTCCCACATTTGTTCTCCACTTTTACTGAGCACCAAAACCAACCCGAAATTGTCTCAAACTCACAAAATAACTGTTTAACTGCCCTGCATACATAATTGGATGCAGTACAATAAAAGAGAACCTTTTAAAATGTCTTTAAAATAAGAAAAGCACCTAATTCCATATATGTAAAAATAAATTTAAACATTACTTATGTCAAAGAATTGCATGGGAATAATAGCATGCTGCTTTTTTTGCTTTTCATTGAAGTAACCCACAGATTTTATGTTATAAAAAGACTCCTCGATTCTTGGAACACATTTAAAATAATAACTTACCATAATTCATTTTAGGCATTCAAAAAATTAATAATAGACCTCCCCTGAGTTGGAATTTCCTTCCCCCCCCATATCTAGAAAGGTTTTTAAATTAAAATAACCACTAAATCTACTGCTTCCACTTTCATGTGGAAGCATAATCACATGGTTGTTTAACAAGGAGTAAGTAAGCACACAGAAATCGAAGTGTTACTATTGCTCTGTCATTTATCTAATAACTGAGTTCATAGACTTAAAACAAATATTCTTTCGGAAAGAACTCAACAGAAGTTATGCAACAGTGACAGACATCATCCTGCTGAAACTATTAATCTATTTTAGGAAGCTAAAAATGTGGAGACTTCTGGAGGAGCCTTAAGGATATGGAAATGCCACAACCACAAGTCATTGGAACTGAATATTTGTGATTGGCAAACGTCAGAGCTCACAGGGCAGCCAACTGCATTTTTAGGGGGCTCATAAATCTCTACCTCTTGCAGCACCACACTTTGTATAAAAGAGGGTGAGCTTTAAACAGTGTCCTGAGTTTACTGTCTTTCAGAACAACATGTGCAGAACTGCTTTACCAGTGATCCTGAGAGGACATGTTTCAGGGTTAAACTTCAAGAACCTTTTCAGAAATAACTTTTAGTTCCCCTGGGCAAGGCTCTAGAACTTGTGCCAAAATGTTTTTTTCATCTGGGTACAAATTTCTGTGATTAATGTTAAGAGGAATCACAGGAAGCTTCCGGCACAGCTATTTCAACCCTCTCCTCTTCCTGATGTCATCTTCCTCACCCTACATCCAGTGTTAGAACAGCCACAGCAGCCTGGATCAATGAAAAGACCTGCAGGAAATCAGCATCCTGAAGAACCTGCCTGTGACCCTGTGCTGTGAGTATGATCACAGGCCACTGCCATCATCAGAGCTCTGACCCTGTTGAGGTCCACTGCTCCTGAGCACACATCCAGCGCTCCTCCTTTGAGCCACATTTACTGGACACAACAAGGAATGGCCATAAAGGAAAACATACAGCCCATTGCCAAGCAACTTGGTTTCTGCAGAAATCCCCCAAGGGGAAAAGAAATATAAATCCCACAAACCCAGAGAAATACTTAAACAAGTTAAATATAACTAAATATAACAAATTTGGAGCAATTGAAAACATGAAGGGCAGGTAAAAAGTATTTATGGAAGATGATCTAAATTCTGTGGCAAGCAGAAAGCAAAAAGACACTACTGAAGATTTTTATATTTCCATCAAATCTTTCATAAACTCTTTATCACAAACTCTTAGGGATATTCTTCTCTCACTGGTCAACATACAAAGTTCAGCAAATGAGAAATGTAGCCATTAGCACAACACAGCAGATTTGTCATTTTTCTCAACTCATCTTTTAAATCAACTTTCCAAGAACATGTACTGGGCAATGACGGAACAATCCGTTCTTCAGATTCCCTTCCTATTTATAGTAATCTATGCTTAGAAGTACAAGACATACTTTACAGATTTATTTTCTTTACAATAAAAATACTTCCTAGTATAATTTTGGTTCTCTATATCCAGGATGCTTGAACAAAAAATTCTATAAATAGGAAAAAAATCAAATTATGCACTGAATACCTGAATGGGTTTATGATTTTATCCTCCATAGCTGTCATAGGAAGCAAGGGGGGAATAGATAATGCCATCTCTAAAACAATGATTTTTGTCTCGAAATTTGATTGCCAGTGAAATTACAGAATTATCTAAACTAGACTGAGAGTCCATGACATCCTAAGTTGCTCCTGCAGAATAAACTGTTGTAGTCTGATGTTTAAAACAAAAGATATAACAGATGTATTGATTTCAGTTGCTTGAGAAATATAAAACCAATAATTAAGTCACTGTCTGATGGGTAAAGGAACACAACATAAAAAATAATTTGGCACAAAAGTTTAAAATATTTTTTTAATAATTACAGAAAATAAAACCATTTTTACATCTCCCCTTCTCATAGTTTCTTAATGTATCCATTAAAATACTTGGTTATAGGAATGTTTTGTAGGCAGGAGACTGGTGCTACCGACACCTACAGAACAGTTATTCCGCTGTACAGAAAGCATTGATGTTTTGATGGTTAATTCTCAGTTAAGCAGAAAAAAACCCAAAACCCTGACCAAACCCCGAACACTAAGAGTCCTTGGAGAAAGCTATTTAATCAATGGCCCAGCAGTTACAAGTGAGGTGTCTTCCCTCAAGAGCAGATGGGCCCTTTCAGGTCAGACCACATTGTGGCATCTCTACTCACAGTTGCTTCCACGCACATCTATGGAACTTTTCAAGCTCCGAAGAGTTGAGATTTTCCAAAAAAGAACTTTGCACTACACACTAACCAACCAGCTCCAGCACCTGGGCACCAAAGCTTCTGCACAACCTTTTTGTTTTGTCACCAGTGAATAGGTTAATTTACCTAAGTGCAGTGGAAAATGTGATTCATCTACACAATGAGACAAACACATTTGCTTCATTTAACCATAGAGGGATACAGGAAATGGACTTGAATTGCCAGTGGTAGGTTCCCCTTTCTGAACTCACTGAAGAGCTGGGAAGAGGACAAGTGACACTAAAAAGGCAGAAGAAGAAAGATTAAAATAGACAGTCTAAATGCACCACATAAGAATAATGGCTCATCCTGTTTTCTGTGCAGTATTGGGTCATAACTGAAACAAAATTTCTCAAGATGGTTTCTAGGTGACTATAGGAACAGAAAAGTAAAGATGACATTTGTAGCTTAGCAAAGAAATAATCTGGCAGATGGAGAAGCACTAAGATTGATTTTTTTTAATACATTATGGATGTCTACTATAAAGCTGAAAAATCCAGATCTCTAGACAGAAATCAAACAGAAGTCCACGAAAAATAAATTACCTTTTCAGGTATACAATTGTAAAAAGTTGATTTTTTTGTGTGTGTAACAGGTCTCAAAGAAAAATACTAAGTATGTGATTTAACACGCACACCACGTTACAACTGTGTGTCTTGTATTAATGTGAAAAACTGGTTTCAAGAGTGAGAACTGACCCACATGGATACCAACACACAGTTTCCAGAGGTGCCTGAGAATCACAAGTGTCAAACAGGGCAGAGAAGCAAAGCTGCAATATTAACTTGAAGCGTCACATGGCTGTGAACACACTGTTTTACCTTCTTGCTTACATAATGGAGAGAGCAAAATGGTTAAAGGACAGATATGAAAGAAAATATGAAGATATGAAACTACTATGGTCTGAAAGAGCAGCTCAAGTATCTCAAATTGGTCACCCTGGTTGTCAGGTACCAAAAGTAAGTAAATTATCTGGAGAAACTCAGGTCTTATGTAAGAGATACATGGCAAGCATTCTGCTCAGAAACTGCCACCATAAAAAGGACAAGAATGTAATCATATATTTAAGGCAACGTTTTAATGCATAACTGAGAACAGATGTGGAAGCACAGGTGCAGGAAAAGAGCACCTAATTAGCTAATTGAAAAATGCAACCTCAGGCACATAAAATCCAAGTTTGACAAGCAGTCATAAGCTGACATTTCTCAATTTTTCAGTGCTTAAAAACTGCCAAAATTGAAGCATATTCCTTCCCAATATATACACACATACTGTAATCATACACAGAATGGTGGAATATTCTGGATTGGCAGGGCCTTCCTAAAAAGATGTCTAGTCCCAGCCCCACACAATGTGAGTGGACATCTTCAACTAGATCAGGTTGCTCAGAGCCCCATCCACTCTGACACTGAATGTTTCCAGGGATTAGACACGCACCACCTCTCTGGGTAACCTGTCCCAGTGTTCCACCATCCTCATCCTAAAGAATTGGTTTTATCTGGTTTAAATCTACCCTCTTTTAGTTTAAAACCATTACCAGTCACCCTATCCTATACCTACATTCAAAAGATCTGGTGTTCCAGAGGAGCAGTAACACTGTACATATATTCTACTATTGATCTGGAATTTTTTTTTTTTTTCAAACTCTATAATGTACTGTTAGAAGGTCAACAGAAGTATATTTAACTGCATGTATCATCTGGGGCAAATGATCTGAGCTTCCAAAAATTCACTTATAAGTGCTACAAACATAAGGAAAAGAAATATTATTAGTATTACATGGTCTAAAATTAAAAGAAAATATTTCACTGCTTAGCTGTTTTGTTGATTAAATACTTTTAAAAATACAATCTCTGAAAAATTACTTCTGTCCAATTCAAGAAATTTTAGTATATACCAAAAAAGGCTATTTCTACCTTACAGCCTTTTAAAAGCAGACCGTTTCAGTCAGCTGATTTCAACTGAAAATATATACCTTTTTTCCTGTACAGTTACATAAAATAAAGGTCTCTTCTGAAACGTAAAAAGCTATCCATTGTCTACAAAATTATCACTTGTTATTTACAGTATTCAGTACTGTGTAACCTTTTTCTACCATTTCACTTATTGTTAAATCATTG
Source organism: Hylia prasina (assembly GCA_013397195.1). Taxonomy (NCBI): domain Eukaryota; kingdom Metazoa; phylum Chordata; class Aves; order Passeriformes; family Sylviidae; genus Hylia; species Hylia prasina. Next base: position 506,429 of record VYXD01016597.1, on the reverse strand, counting down.
CTAAAAATACACGGTAGACAATTAATGCTGACCAGCACACCACAAGAAGCATAGCTTAGCAGTCTCCTCATTAGCACTTTGATTATATTAGACATTAAGTGCTGACATTTCAACTGCATCAATTAACACGCACAGACATGGACTGGGACTTAAAATTGACTGCTACCCCTTAAGGATCCAGGACCTTCAGGCCATTTTTTTTGTCCCTCCTTGATAACTGACATATAAACATTATGATGACCTTGATAATGATTATACAATTTGTCAACTCATAAATGTAAAATTCCAACAGACCAGAGTGTTTTGGTAATATGTAATCCATAACTCTCTACCTAATCTCCATTTTTTTTTTAAAAAAAAAAAGGCATTACATATTTTATCAATTTTTTCCTGCACCTTTATTATTACCAGCACAGGTAAACAGGCCCAAAGCTGCTGCTTGTTGCAGTATTTGCTAAAGTTGTGTGTACAAGCATGCGCCCATGTGTTCAGAACAGGTAGATCTCACGTAGAGATCTGGGCCAGAAACACAATCTATTAATCTGAGCATGATGAAAAAAAGTTCTTTGTCAACACCCTTTTGGAAACAGTACAAATTTTTGACTGGGAGGTAAGAAATTAGCTCTTCCCACCGCAGAAAAAAATCTGCTACTAAGTAATTTTGCCTTAAAAATCAACACAGTGAATTTAAGTTCAAGAAATAAAAGCCGGGAAAAGGAAAGCAAGGATGCCACCCATGATTAATTTCAAAAAATTGAGCCAGAAATATAGGAGAATTTAAAAATTACTCAAAACAGCAGTTTAAATCCAGGCTTTGAAACAAAGGACTAAATTGAATGTTGCAAACATTCAATCACCAAATTAGTTGCAAACTGAAGACCTTTATTAAAAATGTCACAGGAGTCCAGCCCCAGCAGAGAGTTGGGCACAACTCTCCTTAGAACCTCACCTGTTTTCTAAATCTGATGCTGCTTGAGAGCATCAACAGTGAACTCAATTCTTAGCCAGTATGTGGAGTCTGGGGACTAGACTTTCCCATGCTCTTCAGTATTTTATGTGGATGTTGTTAATATGAGTAAATGTTAATAGAGTGAGTGCTAAAGGAAGTAACTGTTTACCCTTTATCATTGCTGCTTCAGGACTGCAGAATGGCTTTTCAAGTGAGCTAAAGACATCAGTGACCCTAAGATGCAGCATTGAGATAGATCACCGAAGTATAAAAGGCTGGAGAAGGGAAGGGAGTTCTTGTCTGGAGAATGCTCCATTTCTGGAATTATTAATTTGGCACTAAGCAGTAATTCCCTACATTACAAGTTATTAATGAAAAAGATTATAGGAATGAAACAGTGCTCCAAATTCTTGCCATAACAAGAATCACTAATCAATTCTTGCCATAGCTGCTTACAGCCAATCTGGCTTCTAGCTATACTCCACGAAACAAGGGTGCAATATAGGTCACAAAGAAAACTAGTCCTGCAAAAAGGCACATAATAATTTTGCAGAGCGCAGACTTCCCAGTTCTACTATGCAACATAGGTAACTTAGGGGGAAGTCTGTACTTCACTGTAAAAATGGTCCTACTCAGACCATCCTAAGATTCAAGTCCAGCACAGCTAAATTCCAAACAGCACAAGCTCCTGACAGGAGACCAACTGCAGAGCAGTGCAAAACCCGATACACTTCTCAGAGTATTCAAATGGATATAGCTTTCCAGGAACACTGGAAAAAAATCCCTTTTAAATTATCACATCCCTTCTGTTTTAGGTCTGCAGGACAGCATTTGCTTTCAATCAACTTTTTCTCCCATTCATTTTCCTTTTTGCAGTTCAGAAATATGTTTCCTCTCTCTAAAGCCACACTTTGGAATAAACATGTATTAGCAGTAGCACAAGNTTTTTTTTTTTTTTTGTATTTGCTAAGTTTCCAACATGCTGCTCCACGAAAGAATTAGGGAAATTTGAGATCATCAAATTTATCCTCCAACTTCTCCCCCATCCCTCCTGACAACACTTCTCATCCAAATTATACAGCTATACACCAAGTTTTATTATGGAGCAAGATGAAGCACATAGGTGGTACATAACAAACATACTTTGAAGAACTAGTAAGGCTGTGACATACAAAAAATATGTAAACTACATTTTTCTCAATGACTGTTCAGAATCATTACTGAGTATGTTAGGAGTTTGTTTGACAGAATTTCCATTTTGAATGTACATAAAGATTATAAAATGAAACACATGACAAATATTCCTAAAACCCAAAGCCACTGCTGTTTATTTATATTTTAAAAATATGATGTCATGTAACAATAACAGATACATCCCGGTGTTCTTTTAAGTGGCAGATATCAGCAGGGAAAGAGTTTTTCTTCCCTCATAGTTTGCATTACAGCACTTTATTTTAATCAATTTATTTAGGTGCTTCCCAAGTTCACTTTCATATACTGTACATGTGTTTCTGAGTTATATAAACCTCAGTCATGTCTCTTTATCTTAAATTAGAAATCAAGCCAACTTTCGTAGTATCATAAATCATCACTGCTACTGTCCATATATAAGCTTAAAAGCATGTATTTTTAATCTAGGCAACAGTAAAACAAGATAAGAAAGTTTAGATGCTTTTATAGACAAGGATGAAGGAATTTCTCAGCTTTTTTGGGTTTTTTTGGCAGGGAAGTTAATTCTCAGCATGAGTTCTATACTCACCTCACTTCAGCACTCAGGACATCATCTCAGAGCCTGCAACAAATGAACTTCATTGTATGTCATCAACACAAAGAAGAAAGTCACACAAACCTTAATGCTTAATGACTCCTGGTATAAGAAAAATGCTTATCTTTGTATGCCCTATAAGGAGTGCCACTTGTAGGTACTCTGTCAAGTAGGGCCATCCTCAAATTGGCAGTTTCATCCAATTTGGAGGAACTTGACTGACAACACATCCTCTCCTCCATGGAGAAAATCCGAGGCAACATTTTACTTCCCTTTGAAATAGACTACTCAATAACAAAAGAGTAGAGTCTTATGTTACAGCACTGGATTGCCCCTTGCTACACAGATTCCTTATTGCTACTCAAGAAATAACTGCCCTCCCACAAATGGAAGGATTCAGCACCTCTCAGCAAAGCCTGATGGCTTCCAAGAGATAACTAATCCCTGGGAAGGCTTATAATATTCACAGCAGTCATATACGAGGCTGGGGAAGTTTTGTCAGTGGGTAAAAGGCAACAAGGCTTCTAAATATTTCTCATTTTAAAAGAAATGAGTTGTGTTATGTGTGCAACTTCTTACCACTTGTGACTCAGTTGACTTAAGGAACAAGACTGCACCAAATTGCAGACAGAACTGAATTCCCATTTTGCTGAAGGTAAAAAATTCAATGATTAAGAAAACCATTGCATCATGGGTTGTTTCTTTGGCTTGCTTTTTTATGCAATAAACCTGTCCTATAGATCTATGCTATTTACACATTTGACACTGGGCAGTAGTCAGCTATGGTAATGTTATTCTTGAAGAACAAGGCACATTTGAAAACTAATCTTAAAAAGTCAGTACATCAACTAGTAAATTTAACAACCAGGTAAGAAAGCAGCTTGATGAAATGACATTGTTTTTCACAGATCAACTGTCTCAGATTTATTTAATCAAAGATATAATACAGTTACAAGCCCATGCATTTCCTAAAAATCTGAACTTAAATTTTTATGGTACAGAATTTTAAATAAAGCATTTCCAGATGTTTTTGGGTATTCAACTGGACTAGTCTGAAGAAATATTATTTGCAATATATGAGCAGAAGCATTGAGATTTTCATGTGGTCATTTCTTTATCTCTTCCTCTTCCACTCCATACTTGAAGATAAATCTCAGCTGAATAACTCTATGGATTGAATCCTAGACATAAGCTCACAGCTGAACTCATAATTTCACTTCCCATTGGCTACATTATTTATAGTACATCCCTTTCATAATGTTATTAAAAATAAATAAAACTATATTTAAAAAATGTAAGCAGTATAACTACTAAAAAATGTCCCTCATCCATTTAACATGCTGACAAAATTAAAATTTCTGTCTACTTAAATTCATTTTTACAATTACAAGGTAATTCTTGTAATTCCCAAATGTTTTTGAAAATTATTACCTCTCATAGAAAATTTGGGTATTTCTAGGTAACCAAACCACTGGAGAAATCACAGAGAAGATAAAACAGATTAACATGAAATAAATATTAGAGATAGTATTTAAAAGGCACACAAATACTTCAAACACGTACAGTTTCAAATCTTTATTGTTTTAAAATTCTACATGTCTTTTACAATTACAATAATTTGTTACTTAAATGACTCTTGTATGGTTAATGTACAATGAGTTTTTTCCTGAAACTCAACCATGAAATACAATTTCATCAATATGATTTTTCTAAATAGATTAATACAAGACTTCTGTTTTGTTGGGAAGAACAAGTGCTTCACCTTGAATAAACGGCACAGGCGTCTTCCCTTCAGAATCTGTGTGATCAATCCATCGAAAGTGCTTTTGAAGATTGCAGATCTAACTGTGACTGATTTTCAAAATCAGTCCATCAAATTACAAGGGTTTTTTAACATTAAAGAGCATTTTCATGTAATGAAACAAGCTGCAGTAGTTATTTTTATTCATCTACTGAAGCAAACTCATGTTGAAGAAAAATTATATGATTATCTGCATGCAATGAACACCCTCTTTAAATAGTTGATGAATTTTACACATATAAAGAATCTGTTAAAGAGTGCAAGTACTTTGATAATGATTTCACAAAAGGACATATGCTGGTAATAATGGTAACTAACATTTAACATCTAAATACAAGCTAATGTATATTTAACAGGCAATTAACATGGCAAACAAACCATGTATCATGTGGTTGCCCTTCGAGAAAATGAACTCATTTGGTCCACACTCTTAAAGTTATCTGGGTAAAAAAATCGAAGCAGTTAGGGCCAGAGTTTTTGATGAATTTCTAAAATGTCACCTGTTAAAAAGTAAAAGCAGTACATCAATGACGTATCTTGTCACATGACCTCAGTATAAAAAGATGGCCTGGTATTTGGAGCGATGAACGAGCACTGAAGGACAAGTCAAAAAAGAACGGAGACAGAAAAAAAAACTTTGTTGTGTTATACTTTCTTGTTCCATGGTACTGCTTTCACTCTGTAGAACTTTGTACCCAAAGGAACTTTGAATCTGTTTTGTGCCTAAAAAAAAAAAAAAAAATAATTAAAGCTTGGAATTATTCTACTGATTTTTGTATTTTTAAGCTCAAGTTGATGCCCACTACTCAGTATTAGGAGTCCCTTAGGAGTCTGGCAAGGCCCTGGACATTGTAGATGGAAATACTCAACCCACTGCTTGCTCAACTCTCCTGCTTCCCCTACTCTTGCTATTCATTGACTCAAAGAAAAGCAGGAATAACAGAATTTAGAACAATTTTCAACTAAATTCTTATGCAGAGACAAACTGTCACAATTGTTAAAAATACTGAAACTGGCTTTCCTCTCTATTAATCACAGATGATTTCTCATTACTATTTTCTTACCTTTTTTGCCTGGCAATATTCCTTTTCCATCACTTTTCCTAGCACCCAAGGTCTCCTAGATGCACCCGATGCTAAAGAGAAAATATATTTCATATTTTGGATAAGCAACTACAAGTACCAGAGCATTACACTGTATTTTCATTAGAAGCAGAATTTTAAAAAAAACTCAGTTTAAGTAAATGAACAACCATTAAGTAAGGTCAGGTTTAAATGCAACATTTTGGTGGCCCTTAGAACAATAATTTGCAATTTTAGGCCAACAGCAATTTTAACCTATCACAAGTACAACTAGCATTCTGAATTTCATTTTCCCTACTTCCCTAATGCAGGAATAGAATCAAAACATGGTTTCCTGAACAGTGAGACAGAGAAAAATGTGTCCCCCAGGCAATTAATAAGTTTTGATTTTTTTTTATGTGCAGTTTTCTCAGATTTGAGATTAATTCTGTTCAGCAATTGGTAAGGACTGGAGCAAGCTGGTCCATCCGAAAACAGACAGGTCAGTGAACTAAGTGCTCACAGTAACATACAAACTGACATGGCTTTTACCTTATATATGTAAAAAACCAGTAAGAAGAGTCTACCATATTTCACACAGTTATGTATGCACTACTAATGCCAGAGTTCAGAATATATTACATCTGGAAGTAAGACAGGCATTTGCCCCTTATGTTTCACAGATGACACATGGCACAGATCCCTCAGCAAACTCAGAATCCTGTTAGGGCTTAGGGGTCTTCTGGAGACTACACAATTATTCAAGATCTATCATCTTTCATCATAACTGCAATCTACAGTGAGTCTGCTCATGGAAATTATTTGACAGCTTGTGACATGCAAATAACATAGAAACTTTCACTGGTAAGTTAGAATTAATACAAATTTTCATTTGAAGCATATTGTCAGATGTTTTTACAAAGCTGGGAGCACAGGTGGGTTTTCAAAAAAACATGATCGTTTGAAGACATTTCCATTAATCCATTTCATGTAGCTCATGGTTTAGTGCAGGGGATTGTCATTTTTTCCTCATTTAAAAAGATTTCAATTTAGCTAAATTAAGAGAGAAAAAAAGTAAATGTGCCACCAATTTGAACATAAACAAAGAAATACAGAAAGTCTTCTCTGAAAACTTATAATAAATACCTTTTTAATTTGGTGGAAAAACTATGAACAAAAATATTGCTTGCAAATTCCCATATACTGTTGTCTACATTTTTCTGTTTATTATTTATTCTTAGTAGTTAAAGCAGCCTGATGGGAATGTTAACATACTGTGTGTGTGTACCAAATTGGCATATTCTCCTTTTTCTTTTTTTTTTCCACAGCTTACTTTGAAGATGCAGATATTTTTCCTGAGCTTTCCAAGATATTGACATCTACATAAATTTTTAATTAACAATGTTCTGCTTTGAAAAAATATTTTGCATCAGAACAAGTAGCAAAAGCTAAAAAGACAGCTGACAACTATTACATGCTTCTTGTGTTTATCACATACGTACTTATAAAAATCACTTAAGTGTTAGAAAGTTAAGAGTGTTAGTTGTAAGAGGAGACAGTGATAGTTGTAAGAGGAGATAATAATTAGAAAAAAATCTGACACTTACCACACTCACCTGGTTTGAGATCCAATGCTGCAAGGGATTCTGAGTGCAAGAAATACAATGTTGGACTAACAGTAAACAACACGTAGTTGTCGTGCCTTTCATCCAAGATAATGAGAACCAAATCGCCAACCTGAAAACTGGGGAAAAAAAAAATAAAATCACAGAACTTCACTGAAAAAAGATTAAAACTATATTATTACACTACATTTTTTCTCCATGTATTGCATGAGACAGACTAAGTAGAACAGCAGCAAGACATTTCCACTTGCTACACCAACTCATATACATTTCCTACTTTCTGAAGTCAGCAAAAGCAGGCTATCTTTAAAAAGTGTTTTTGAAATGTTCTACACCCATCAGCTCAAATTATTTTTCTCAAAAGAACTGTCAGTTTTGTTTTAAAATATAATCAGAACTACATAACTAAATGGTAATGTTTCAATTTTGTATTATTTTTATTCACCAGTAATTAAAGTAACCACCACTGTAGTAGTGTTTACAAACATTCTTTTGTTGCTTTAAATTGAAGCAAATTGGAACACAGAAAAATACAGCAAAAACATTTATGCAGCTTTCAATCATAAAATTTTAAGCACACAAGACAAAGAAGGGATCAAGTGCTCATCTCTGAGCAAATGATGAAAAGCCAAAGAAACACTGTGGCAACTGTATGTATGTAAAAAGTTTTAAAACTCTGCTTCTTCCTGACACCAGGATAACACAAGAAGCCACCAAGTTCTCAGTAAAATTTCAGTAACAGAATTCAAAGACCAACTTCTGTCTCCAAACTTCTTGTTCCACGGTGTAAAGTGTTGCAAGTAAATTTTTTACTCATTAATGAAATGAAGTCTGAAATAGCTACAAATTAAGCATTAGATCACAAGGGAGCTCTAAGAATAAACATTACTACTTCTCTGGGCATGAGGGAGGAAGTGCAAAGACAGTGAAACAAATTCCCTGCAGAAGAAGACTGCAGATAATCTGTCAGTCAATTGAGTAAATCTAGAGAAATTTAGGTCATCTTCTGTAAAGTTCATTTTTGGATTAAATAAACAATACTCCAAACCCTTCTGCCTGGACTTACTATGAAGACAGGCTATATTGACTTAACAACATCTCCACAGGACAGATGAATTCTTCTTTCATACCATTTTCCTCCTCAAAAACTACCAAGTTTCTTGTGACAATTTTCAGATGCTAGAGGGAAAAAAATGATTCTTCACCTGCTGATTTTGTTACAGCAAAATTGGAAATTGGTGCAATTCAGAAAACATTAACAGAAAAATCTGTGCAGGTTTTAATTCTCAAAACACTTTTTATATTACTCAAGTAATTTATAAGCTGAATATTAATTAAGAAGTTGTCTGTAGCTTTCACATTTTACAAGTATACTTCTTTTTCCTGCAACAATTCTACATGCAGCTGCTAATAGATTGATAATACCAAACAAAATGTCTGAGTTAATTTTATATCATTCTGTTAGAGTAAGACAAGAACTATGAAGACTTCAGGAAGGTAAGACTTCTCTTGAAATATAATATAGCGCTATGCATATTCAGGATGAATAGATTTCCTTTTTCTTGGCATGACTTCAAGAGTACAGATAAACAAAAAAGCAGTCTAAAAAAGCCTCAGAGAATTCCAGAAATCCCACGAAGTACAGAATTCAAGAAAGTCACTGACAGAATTCAAGAAGGCCATTTTATTGTTTATAAAAAGGTTTTATAAAATTTGATTTATGCTCAGCTGGGACTGTTCAATAGCTGATGGCTAAATTATAGTGATGTATGCATCTTTTCACCACAGAACAAGAACAGAAGAATTGTAACATTAACTATACACTTATTTTATTGAAAGCATATCCATCTGTTTATATGAAAATTAACATATACTTACTCTCTAATTGCTATTTTTTCAGAATGTCTTGAGGATACTGATGACATGCTTTGGGACATCTATAAAAAAGAGAAAAGCTATAAAGTACTGGCAAGCTATGATGAAATGTACATCACAGGTGAGAATATGGCAAGATGATTTTTCATTGATTTCAAACGGTGCCTACTCTTGCAGATTTTATATTCACTCAGAAAACCCACGATACTTTTGTCATCCCATTCTATAGTGGGTTCGGTTGTTTGTGTTGTGGTTTTCCTTTTTATTATTGTACTTTTTTTTTAATAGCTAGCTTTGATTATAAAAGTTCCTGCATAACTAACTTCTCCCTCATTATTTAAAACTGGGATGGGCTTTTCATATCAGTGCCACTGAAGATTTATTCTGGGCACACACAAGACGTATGATAAAACTGTCCATTCTAACAGAGAAGTCACTGGCACTAGAAAAGGCTGATAGTAGAACACCAGAGATTAAACATGTTTATTACAATTAAACTCCAGATGTTGAGCTCAACATAGTCCCTCAGTTCTTCTACAAACTGCCACAAAATCTAAAGTTTATTGTAATCAATGGGGCAGCAATCCCTGGAACAAAACTGGAGTCAGATTTACTAAGTCCAAACAAAGGTTCAATTCCGTAAGGTTTTGGACATAAGAATTATCTTCTGTATGTGTATTTGCCATTAATTTCTTAAATTAATAAAAGCACATGGATCAACTTCAGTAGGACAAACTAGACCTAAAAATAAATATAAGTGCTCATGAAGTTTCTACAATAACTGTGATAATAAGAAATGACAACTGTGATTACGAAGAAATGGGTAATTAATGCTACTTCTATCTCCACAGGAATACCTATCCCACATGCAGGCAAGTAGCTGGGAAGCTGTTCGGGCGTAAATGTAACAGTTCCATTACCCTCTGATAACCTCTTTACAAAAGACAATTCATAATTGCTCCAGAGAAACTTTGACATGAGGTCCTGCAGATTTTCCATCCATTCCTACTTCCTGGACCATTTATACATGCTATTCAAACCTAGATTGCTCACACTTGAAGTTTAGCATGTGATTTTTCAACTGTAACTCAAATATTGTTCCCTACAGCGAATTTCCTTCCTATTGTCAATCCTGCCCCCTGCCTTCCCCAAAGGCAGTACCAGCCTGATTTTATATGAGCTTGAAGCCTATTCACAGTTAATTTTATTTCTTCCAAGAATGGGCTCAGCAGTCCATCACAGAAAGCTCTCAAAATCTGATGACATTTTCAACAGTTTTCTTTATAGGATCCAACTTCAGATTTTTTTTTTTAGAAACTACCTTTCTTTCTTGAAAAAGTTGTAGCTAGCATGAAATTTGTCCAATTTTCTTAGACTGTTCACAAAAGTGTTTGAGCGTTCTTTTCAGATATACAGATCAGATTTTTCTTGCTGTTTTTAAAAGCTGGAGGAAGTGTTAAGTGAAAACATAAAATAACTTAACTTCTGGTTTTTCCTTAATTTCTAACTTAAAGAAAAACAGAACAAATTAGAATGCTGAGAATAATTACATTAAAACCAAGTAAGGAATGTTTTGTAAGTACAATTCTAATAGCCTTTATACAGAAAAAATGGTTCCCTTTCTCAATAATTCATTTACTGTAACCAAAATCCTGTAACAACATTCCAAGTATTAAAAGGAGTTCCTTTTTGTTCCTTGTAGAAGTAACCCACAAGTTCTTCTGCAAAAGCCAGTGACCTATGAAGATTTTCTTTTTCATACAGAATGCCTTCTGAGATCCTTATCTGAAGTATCTCAACAGAAATAAACATCGGTATTTAAGTGTTGATGTATATCTCAATTTTAGAAGTGCATTTAAAAGGAGGGGGAGTGGGAAAGAAGGATGAAAAGACAAATAAAAAATTTATGTATTTAAAACTAATTTTATACGTAAGGAACTGAAAAGATATGAAGTTCCTATGCCCATTTAGAAATCAAATTTAAATTGCTTTAGAGACCAATGAACCATCAATTGCTCTTACATGGCTTTGCATTAATTATAACAAGAATAATCTTCTATTTGTCTTGTACCCACTGTTTCTTCCATTTTATTTTACTCTAATATGAGAGATCAAGAGTTTGATTCAGGAAATCTACAGAGAGGTTTAGAAAACCATCCAGGTGTATTTTCACTTGTATTGTAAAAACAACACTTAAATAAATTCTGTGTACTTCACTGACATTCTGAATTAAAAAACAATCCTTTAAAAATTATACTTCTAGATGTCTTGCAATCCTTTCTTAGGCCTGGTATGAGGTGTAACTTCCCACTACAAAGACAGCAATTCCTAACAAACCTCTAGGTATCATCTGTCACTTAAAAAAAGTGAGATCACTATGGTCAGTCTAGTGACAAAGGATGTGCCTGTTTCCTACACACACAGGAAATTTTTTAAGACATAAAATCAAGGCCTGCTAGCAAGGATAAAGTGAGAATAAATAAAAGGATAAGAATTTACAGTACAGGAATCAAGGGCTCTCTGTCACTAAATTATTTTCCCTTCCATAGACATTTATTGTATTTGAGCATTTCATATGGTGGCTGCCTGCATTTCCAGCTGCTGGGCAGAATTACAGTTTCACACCTTACAAAGCTGGCAGGCAGAGTTTTCCCAAAACAATCTGTAAGTTATTGTTAATGAACAGTTGTGCAGGCATATTTGTATTCTTGTAAACTGGCCTTCAATCTACTGCTGCTGAAAACTGAGTCATGGTGCCCTGGAAATTAACACCCCCTTACCCCAACTTTGGATGGTCTGTGTTCTTTGGCAAGAAGTCACTCTCCAGTTCTGTGAATCTTTTTCCACGAGAAGACTAAACTCAGGTACCTCTGGAAGGTTATCAGGTTACCTACTGACCACTTCCCTTAACACTTAAAATATTTTTAAAATTAAAAAAACATTCTTAGATTTTAACAAACAACATTTTTAACCTTTTCTTATTTTTTCATGAGGCTTAAAAAATGGACTGCACAAATACTTACCAATCTTTGATTTAATCTCTTATTTTCCTCTTCTTTCAACTGCAATGTCTAAAAGAAAATCTTAATCTGATTAACTGGATATTACACTTTATACAGTACGAACATTTTTTAAGATGTTCTGATATGACTAGAGCCCAACTACTTGCACAATACTACATCTTTCAGTTCTAAAATAATTATGAAAACATCTTTTGAACAGACATGCAAAAAACCACTTGAAGTCTAGTAATTATCCTAGTGCTACAAACCTCATTGCTAAGATTTTACCTCTATACTCATACTTCTCTTTCAGTTAGAAAAACATCTCAATGACAGAACAGCAAAAGAAATGTAATATATTACTGTGTTATAGCTTTGACCCATGACAAATCCATTGTAATGAGATGACAGAAAAAAGCATGTATGTGCTCGTAGTCAGAAACACCCAGGCAGTTGCATCAAATAGTGTCACAATCCATTAACAGAAAGCATTCCTGTTCTTTATTTGGTCCCAGATTTTAGTCCAAGTGATCCTAGAAAGTTGGAAGCTAATCACACTTTTTTCTTTTAAGTCAACTTTAAAAAGACCATTGAGATGAAGTAAGATATGACTGGACAGTTAAAAATTACTAGAATCTGAAATACTCCAGTGTAACTATTAGGGCTTAATCTCACATTTTACCATGAATACGAGGGGAAATTACCCATTTTCATGAAAAACTGGTAAACCAATCTTAAATCCTGTCCAGCTGTTTTGTATCTCTTAATCAGAAAGAGAAATTGTAACTTTTTTCTATAGAAATTATCTGAATCAATGATCTGTCACTTCTAAGAAGAGGTATTACACCTGAATCATTGATACTAAAGCCTACATAGGCATAACAAGGATAGGCCAAGAGTAATGTTTTAATAGTTATCTTGAATTACTTTAGTGAATTACAGTGATCCAAGAGTACAATTAAAAAAACATTCCCTGAAGTAATATTTATAATCCTTGCAGACACTACATTGCATTACAGCATGTAACTGACCACAGCACAATCTCACATGTACATTATTTTTAATGTACTTAGTTGTAACACTTAACCTCACAAACAAACAATCTACTCACTCTTTCTAACAACATTATCCTCTGCTTTTCTTCAGACATATGAACATTTTCACTAAAAGAGAAAAAAAATGGACAGGTTAAAAATGAATATTTTCTTCATAATCAAAAATTGTCTTTTCCACACCCACCTGCCATCTTCACTCAGTGAAGAGTGTTATGTATTTGCTAGCACAGAGGGAACAGCATAGAAAGCGACATTAGGAATCACTATCAATATTTCTGGCTGGTGTTTTGGATTATTTTTTCTTTTCTTTAAACCAAGGAGGTTCTTTGTTGCAACAAGCCAGTGAATTTTCAGCCACTGATTAGTTTATCAAGCTACATGGGGGCATTTCTTGGTATTTTGCAACGTTTTCAAGACACCAGGATGAAAGATACAGCCCCACATGCTTTGACAGTTAACCCCGATAGTGCAATTAAGCTCTATTATGTCCCATTTTCTAGTCTGTAGCTCAAAGGCTACTGCAGAGTAGTCTGCAGTGCCCTGGAACTCTCTGTGAACTTGCTACTTGTTGCTATTCATCTGCGGGATAAACACCACTGGGGCACCATAAAGTAATGCTAACATCCCAAGTAATTTCTTATGAACATAAACAGTAATTCCTAAAAGAGATACAACGTACTTTAAAAGCAGTTTAAATAGGGAAGAAACAATGTAGTCTCTAGTCCAAACTGATTTGGTTAAGAAAATGAACAAGTTTTGGGAGGAAACATGCTACAACTCCAATCAAAATACCCAGCAAAGCTAACAGATTGTACTAATCATTAGTTCATTTAACTTAAAAGGCTGTTTAGCTCTCATGTAATAGGAAGCAGTCAACAGAAACCTGTAAAAGTTTCTGTCTAATCATACATTGAGCCATAATTTTTTTGTTCACAAACTCACCTCAATTTTTTTGTACATCTGTTTAGAGAGGGCAGGACTAGAACGATTACTATAAGAAACAGCTTCTTCTAAAGATAGGGTATTTCCTTGTTTTATTATCAGTGCAAGTTTAGTTTGGCAAGGACAAACTCTTTTCATCTTCAATTCCACCAAGCTGTTTAGTGGTCTGGGTAGGTGATTCTGGATTAGGCAGCATCGATCGTGATGGACAATGACTAAAGTCATTGTAAGTACATCTAACAATTCTGCTCTTGTTCCTCTGGTAAAAACCTTGCTCCTCTCCTGTGGTTCCCAAGCAGGTTTCTTACTTCTGTGAAAGGTATGGGGTAGATGCCTGGGGCTCTTTGAAATGTGAATGGCATGAAAGTGAGACACTGTTCAAAAGATGTGTCAGTAACATGCAGCCTCCCAGCTCCTTCACCATTATAGTTTTCCTTCTGTTTGGCTTACATTTTGTATACTTAGTTACATTCTTTTACATCATGATTGTGGGGCCAAGTTTCACCTTGAAGCTGCATATTTCAGAGTCATCAAACCCACACATTCCCAATGACTGACACACCACAACTGTATGCATATGTACGTTTAACGGAATATTTTCAGGAAGAGCAGCAAAGGCAGGAGGAGAGTTAAATACGCTCATCTGTACTTCACACCACCCAAAAGCACACATTTCCAGAATGAGAGCATGCTTTGTACATCTCTCCTCTAATGCTCCATACTTACTGCACAGCCATCATACTGGTTTCCATTGTGGAGTCCATTCTCCCCTCAGCCCCGAAGTCAGCAACCAATCTGTCTGTGTCAGCGGGCACATCAGCTGCACAGGCTCCACAAGCTTCTGACGCTGCTGCCAAGTAGGTTGATGGAGAAAAATTACTACTTCTCAGTTTATTAACTTCTTCTTCAAGCTTCTTCTTCTCTTCAAGTAAGCGAGCTCGATCTTCAGAAAGCGTTTCAATCAAATCTATGACAAAATTAAACAGAATTTCTTTTAATTACAGCAACAATAAGGATCAAAAAAAAATCTGCAAATAATGGAATAGTCGTATTAGAAAAGATGAATACTTCTTCAGAACTTTGCTCACCCTTATCTTTTTCTTGCTGTTGTGTAAGCACTTTTAATTTGTCACTAAGATCATTAATTATGTTTTCCTTTTTCATTTTCTCTCTTGCCAGAACAGTGTTAAAGTTGGTCTGAAAACAGAAAAGAATTATTACTGAAATAATGTATGTACTGTAAAAATGTAATGCAAAATAGTACAAAAGGCAGCATGCATTTCAGTTTTCTACATTATAAGGTATGAAAACTTATTTTCATACCTTATAATTACCATATATAAACATTACAAGGAATGAAAACTTTTTTACTTATTGCTTTGGTGAAGAGACAAAATGCCTGTACATTTTATTTTTACGTTTTCAGGTAAAATTTTTTAAAATTTAAAATTAATTTTATTTTTAACTCTTTCAAGCATGATACATATAAATAGTAACAAAGAATATAACAAAATCTTAAGTTGTCATTTTTTCTTTAAATATAATACTCGATATTCCAGTTAATGTAAAATAGTTGAACATTCTATATTTGAAACAGTTACTTGAAGGGTTCAAATTATTCTGATCAAGCTGAACTGGATCCAGATATGTTGCATACAATGAAAAAGAAAAATACCACTATCAATACACTATAAACTGAATTAAAAATATATTTCAAGTCATGCATTAATTCTTCAGTGAACAATTAACTATTGCAAAAGATACACAGGAATCCTGGTTAACAGCTTGTGTAGCTGAACACAAAAAGAGGCCAGCATAGCCTTCAGTCCCAGTCTGACAAATCTTTCCACTTCTTCAATCCTTCTACTAACCATTGTTCCCTTCTACTCAAAGTGCTGCTGACGAGACAGACAAAACCTACCAACAGTCATCTATTAAAAGGATATTTCTAATTAATTTTAAATTTTTTTGTGAATTTGAAGATAGGCATATATTAAGAATCTCAGTCTTAAAATGCCTATTCTCAGTCTTAAAATGCAAACTATTTGGTGGGCTACACACCTTACACAGGGCACAGCAGCCTTTGTTATATGTCTGCATAACAAAACTCCCCTACCACAAGCATAAGTGACACCTCTAAGGAAACTTCGCAGAAGAAAGAAAACAAAACAAAACCCAAAAAAGACAAAGGCAAGGCTAAATACCCAAAAATATTCAGTAATCAGTAGAGACAGTGAAGTAAACTGCCAGCACTGATTGATACACCGTTTTCCTGGGTTTGGGTTATTTCTTTGCTTTGGTTAGGGTCTTTTTTGGGGGGGGAGGCAGGTTGTTTGTTGTTTTTTATAAAAGTTCCAGCTTTCTCTGGAATTTGCTGTCAATGCTTCAGAACTTTCCCTTCCATGCTCTGCTGCAAAAATAAAGAATATTGTAAGATAATGAAGAAAATGGAATACTAAGGAATACTGTGATGGAAAAATAAATCTAATGATCACCAGTGTAGGAAAAATTTCCTATTGGATATACTATGTAAGGCTAACTTCAGTATTAATGCTTGCAGCCCAATTGCAATAATATTCCTTTCTTTATAGCCATCTGCAATTTTGTGTTCCCTGCACCAAGTGATTCATAGCATTCATTCACCAAGCTGGCTGATCACCACCCTTGTCTCTTTGTCCTCATTTGATCCTACCACAGCTACAGTAAGGAGAAGTGCATAAAACAGAAAATCCTTTCTCAGTATTTAAATGCAACAAAGCTGCAGATAATAGCTGCTGCTAACAGAGATTTAATTTAAGAACTCAAGACTCATCTACAGAAACTAAGAGGCTCAAGGTGTTTTGAAAGGAAAAAAATGTGTGAATACAGATATAAAATATTAACCCAGTAGAATGTGATTTTTTATCAAGATAAGGAGTACACAGCTCCTTTAAATTTATTATGTAAAATGCAACATAGTTTGTTTGAACCTCAAAATACAATATATTTATGCTTTGAACCTCAAAACACCACCTGTCCATGGTAATAAACTTTAAAAGACAGTAAGCAGCATTCCAAATCAATAAGTATTTCAAATAATTAATTTAGTGTTGTCCACAAATTTTGTAATACCTGGTATTGTTCTGCAGTTAGAGAGATGAATGAATATAAATTTCAAGCACAAAAGCAAAAGAAGTCACAAAACCCGAATCTGGATTGCCAATTGTTTGGTAATTGGTTTGGCCTTTGGTTTTTTTCAGTGTGTCTTTTGTTTGTTTGTTTTGGTTTTTTAATGCTTAAATGTTTGATCTTATTAACACATTATATGCTGGCTTCAGATAAACACACAAGTTTAGAATGTGGAAGTGTTACAGAACAAAAGAGAAAACTGTACTCTAACTTCAAAGCAGCAAAAGAACACGAGTGTCATGGGAGCAAAAATAATTAGAAAAAAAATCAGCTTTACCTGCTGCTCTGCAGTGAGCGATGTTCTGATGTTCTGCATTTCTTCATTCTTTCTTTTCTCTTGCTCTTCAAGTTGCTCTAAGAACTTCATTTTTTCTTCCTGAAGCTTCTCCTGAAGTTCAGCCACTAAGTTTGATTCAGCAGATGATTCAGCAGGAGGACTTAAAAGAAAATGTTTGGGCTTTAAATGTGCAGCATATACCAAGTCCCACAGTATGTGAAATATGCACACACAAAAAAAGTCAGATGTTCATTTTGAGACATTATTTCTGAAATATTTAATAAATACTATATTACAATTAAGCCATTACTAACTTCAATTCTACTTTTTAATCATGAGCATCTCATCAATTCTTACTCTTGGCCATTCTGTGTTTTTAGTGTAGCACACTAGCTCTAACTTTTAAGTTTTGTTGTGGGGGAGGACTTTTGTTTATACTTTTACTAATGTAACAAGCTGTGGAAAGTGGTAAAAAGAACAAACAGCTATCAACTTCACAAAGATACTTAGTATGTCAAAATGCAAAGCCTTCAGAAAAATCTCATAAGGAAAACAATTCAGCAGTAAATCTGATGCTGAGGAATCCAGATGTGAAATTCAAATTTTGGGATTGCAGAATCTGGAGGACAGCAGTAATGATCATAAAGGAAGGAAACATCCATAAACAGTCACAAAGGCAGGAAGGATAATGACCTTAAATGGCTTTTGAAGCAATGTTACATAGGCCAAGTATTTTTCATCACTGAAGCAAAAACTAACTACACTCTTTGGTGTTTCAGCTTGAGTTATCAAGAACCCCCTGAAGAACTTTAGAATAGAGAAACCCCTTTGTTGGGCAACAGTTGTGAAAAACTGCATTATTTAAAATTTCTATTATTCATCTGCACCACATCAGTATTAAAATTAATAATATTTGAACCCAAATCACTTAGCTGATCTGCTAAGCAGAAATCATCTGCCTCTCAGATGGATTGTCTGGACTACTGTTTGCAAATGATAGCCAAGTAAAGGATGTTGTTGCTCTGCAAAGGATGTTAGCACAGTATCAGTTTTTTTACCTCATCACTGTACCAGGCAGTACGTTTAAATATTTAATCTGAAAAGGTCTCATCAACTACAACAATGGTGACAATGTCTAACCTTATTGTTTTCAAGATACCTAAAGCATGTATCTTGATATTGGGGTTTCTTTGCAAGCAAACACTTGAACTGCTCTAAGATGACAAAGGATGTACTTAACAATACTGCTACTGATCTACCACATGGGCATATACTGAATATACAAACTATTATGCAGCAGCTAAGCACTCAAAAAGCCCCTAAGAGGCTTTAAATAAAAGAGCTCTAAAAGCCAACTGAAGTTCTCAGAGTGGCTAAACAGCCTCCGACATTCTAGAAGTCGGAAGTAAAATAAGTAGAGAAAAAAGGTCATGAAACACCCAGGCAAATATTTTTTGTGCCACTGAGCAAACATTTTCATGCTTGATTAAATTTTAATTTATTTCTAAATGAAGCCTAACTAAGAGAGAGAGGGAGGGAACATGTGCTCTGTGGAGAAGCTTCACTACTTATGGTGGTCTGACAGAAGTGGCTCGACAATACCAAGACTGGAAGATACCAAAGCAGTAATTCCATCTTCAAAGCAGTTGAGATTCCTATTCTACTTTTAATGTTCTTTACAATATTATAGACATTTTAACTAACCAGGAAACTGTTTCAAAATGCTTAACAACAAATCACTAGATATTGTGGTTTCCTCTACTGTTTTACACTACTACATAGTGCAGAAAGAGTAAATGGAACCACAAATGCCTTGCAGTTTTATTATCTTTCCTAATCAAAATTCCTTGATTTTCAGACACACCAAACCACCTTAATTTTCATACTGTGGCAATGCATGGATAGCAAACACTTCTTTGCTGCCTCTAAATATTTTTGTTAGTTTTCATGAAATTTCAAAAACTAAATTCCTGACATCAGCGCAATACTCAGTCAAATTTAACAATTCCTCTATTTGTCTGTATCTTCTGAATGGCTAATGTAACATTACTCTTGCAGAAAACAACAAACATATAGTCACATGTCAAATAAAAGTTGTTTCCTACCATTTCAAGTTAACTGCTAAACAGTGAGTGAGGATAACAAATCAACCTGAGTTACTGACACAGCTTGGGGTTTAAGGAATTCAAAAATCAAACAACTAAATTGTGAATTTGAAGTATTAGGACAGATTTACTTGACATATATGCCCTTGGGAGATAAAACATAGTATAACTTGATTTCTAGAGCAAAAAAACTAACAGCAGAATAAAGGTATAAAAAGAAGCCTAAGGAGACAAAATATATTTCAATGTCACACTAAAAATTAAATTACTTGACAGAACTTGTAACAAACTAACAGCACTTCTTTAGATTGAAGCAGATAATATTTCTTTGAAATACATTATCTGTTTTATCCAGTTTGGATAAGAATATACACAGCTGTGCTCACAAGTTCAAATTTAAGTGTAGGTGGATTTTTAAAAAGTCTGATGACAGAGCTACATCTTTTTCCTGTTGAGTCAAGTTCTTCAAATTTCTACAGTGCATTAACACACAGAAAAGGAAAAGAATGAAGAATTTTTCATTTTTCTTCTCATTTCAACATATTTCATTAAGAGGATATTTTCTTCAATTAAGAAGAACTGTTCTTAAGTTTCATTATATCCAAGTCCTAATTCAAAGAAGCAATATTATCTTGATGCATTCCTTTATACACTGACCAGCAAACATGGGCACTAACACAACATCACGTAATGACAGATTTGCTTGCATGTGAAAATCCATGTGAAGTAGCAGACAATTTCAGTGAAGCAGATATTCCCATTCTGCTTGGACTATGCTGTTGGACTCTGCATGACCTCCCTTCTCCTACTCTTTTTTTTAACAGTACACTGATAGTCAAAATTTAAAAGCTAACTTAAGTCTGTACTCATTTTTTCCCGCATTCTTGCTTATGTCCACTCTGTCCATTTTATTGATCTCTTCCCATTTCACATACTTGGTATAGTCTAATACCTGGGAAAAAAATTCCTCTGTTAAGCTATTTTACAAACAAGATCTATCTGCTGCACTTATTCACACTACAAGAACATGAATGATAAATGCTACCATTTAAAAAAGAATACTGTCGCTAAGCCTAAGTCACAATGAAAAATTCAACTATTTCCATTCTACAACAACATAATCTAGGCTGCTGCCAGGCATTACAAACTCCTAAGTACATAAGATACAAGAAGTCAGAAAGAATAATTCTATGCATTCTTGGCAAGGGAAAAACACATTTTTAAAATGGAAAATCTCTGCAGAAATTAACAAAGAAAAATGGTGATGTTAGGATGCTCTTTAAGATTATGTTGCACCTTTGCGTTTCATTATGAAACTCAAACTGATGACCTGAAATACCTAAGTGGGGCAGCAAAAGTCACTGGAAGTCCATGTGGCCACAGGACAGCTCTCAATCCTGTATAAATTCCCACGCAAGTTTTCATGCCACCATAATCACCAACCTGGTGTACAGTTAGCCAATAAAGAAAGTTATCAGGCTAGCCTAAAAGCCAGCCACTGCATGCTCTCACATGTGGAAACACTCCTTCAACATGACTAAAATATAAAACCTTCATTGCTGTCTTGAAAGACTCCTCTATAACATGTTACAATCATCGAGATTAACTACAGACATGGGAACATCACTACCTATAAAATGGAAGCAACCTGAAATGTGAATATAGAAACCAATACAGATAAACACTATTACAAATACAACAGTTTTAGTTACTGTACAGCGGATCATGAATATATCATATTGATTAAAATACTAGGAAAACACAGTAACTTAATTCTTACAGTACCTCTGATTCACTTGCATCTCAAGTTGTTGTATTTTTTCCAAAAGCCCTTTTTCAGCAGCCTCCCTCTGTAATTCAAACTCTTTACAAGCAGTTTGTACTGCATCCTCTTTTTCACAATTGAGCTTCTGAATGAGCAACTGCCTGTCTTGTTCTTGGTTAGATACTAACAGTTCCTTCTCTTCCTTTAGCTTATGGATAATAGCTTCATATTTTTCCTGCTGCTCAGTGAGAGACAATTTTTCTGTTTTTTCCTTCTCTAGGGCACTCATTTCCAACTCCAACTTACTTTGCAGTTCTGTTATTTGCTCTGAAAGTCTTTTTTCTGCCTCAGCAGCTTTTTGATGAAGAAGAGTTACTTTATTTAATTCAGTTCTAAGCAAATTTGATTCTTCTTCATATCTATTTACTAGCTCAGAAATACACTGATCTTTCTCAATTGTCATCAGAGTCCTTAGTTCTGATAAGCCCACTTGATATTCATCACTGCTGATTTGTATTTTATTGTTTAACTTGTCTATCTCCTGTCTTAAGCTTTCAGTTTCCTTGTCAATCTGAGACTTTAAGGTCTCTTGTTGCTGGTTTCTGCTTTCTTCCAAAAGAAGCTTCATTTCATCAGTTTCTGCCTCTTTCAGGGCAAGCTCAACTTCTAGTTTGCACCTCAAATCAGACAGATCTGAAACCTTGAGTTGTAACTCTTCTACTTGTTGTTGTTTCTCTTGCACAACTACTTCATGAGATTCCTGCATTTGTTCAAGTCTATGCTGGTTCTCTTTTTTTAATTTATCCAAACAGTCTTTGTGCTCAGCTAGGACCTTCTCAAATTCCTGTAAATGCCTGGCTTGTAGGTTGCTTTCCAGTTCTTTTAAATGGCTTTGCTCTAAACTCTCAAGTTCTGCCCTCAGGAGTTGTAGTTTCTCGTTGTTTTCAACATGAAGTTTTTTCAAGTCTTCAAGTACTATCTCACGTGACTGCCTCAGTTCCTTGATTTCAGAATTTTGTGTCTCCATTTGGCATTCCAATTCAAGTAATTTCTGGTCTTTTTCATTCTGAAGGCAAACTACAGCTTCTTTCTCATTCTTTACTATTGCAAATTCATCATTCTTATTCTGAAGAACTTCCTCAAGGCCTAACAGGTCACCTTTTAGCTTTTTGATTTTCTTTTTATTTTCTTCACCATCCTCCAATAATTTATTAATTTTAGTTTCATACTCACTTTTCAAAGACTGTAATTCATTTTGATGTTTATCATTTAGTGTTTTTTCAAGTGAAAGTTTTACCTTTTCAATCGTATTTACTATTTCTAAGGAAGTACATTTTAAAGAATTAGAAAAGTCACACTGTTCTCTTTGTACAAGTGTTCTGAAATGGCAAAGGTCTTCTTTTATACCTCTTAAATGTACCTTTGAGTCTTGAGCGATAACCCTACACTTCTCCACACAAACACTGAGAGAAGTATTTTCTACTGACACATCCTTTACACAAGAACTTGTATCTTGCATACGTCTACTGTCTATTGCATTGATAACTGAAGAATAAAGAGACTCCACCATCATTTCTGGGCTTTGTGGGTCACTTATTACATTAGGAGACGCTGGATTTTCTTCTATTACAAATTCATTTACTGCTGACATGAAGTCAGATTCTGGACTCTCTGCTAATGAATCCAAGTCTAATGATCCTTGCTTAAGAGGTTGCTCCAAGTTTGGATGGGCAATTGTTTCGAAGTCGAACGTGTGAGCATCGATGCTGTCTGGAGACAATTCTTCTAATGGAGCTGGGGGACACACAGGAGGACACAGGGGACCCTGAAGACTGAGTGATGGAGGAGTTCTTGAAGAGGTAGCAATTGCGGTTCCTGTAGTACTTTCCATCCTTGGTGTGGTAGCAGATTGTGGCGATGCTTGACTATTGGAGGCCTGCAAGTTATAAAACAAGAAATAAACACAAACTGATTAGCAGAACTGTTAATATGAAAAATCAATTCAAAACCACTGGGCAAAACAAGAATTTTAAAAAAATCAGCCTTATTATTTGTAACAATCCAAAATATGTGCTACTAAAACTTAAGCAAAAATTGCAGAAAGTCAAGGAGATCTTAGATTGTTTCAGAAAAGCATCATTTGTAAACACGTAAATACTAAATGCTCACCTAGCCAAAAGTCCTATGTACAGCTGGGTAGCTGTATCCTCTCAGTCAGAAATATGCTTTGGTTCCTTACAGCCTACTTATTTCAGTTTTCCCAATAATTTTGCTACTAAAATATTTTCATTCTATATTGCCAATACTGTTATTAAAAACTCCTTTAGTACCTTAGGCTATTAGCTATCATATACAACAGGTAATATGGGAGCCCTAATGCCAATGATACATCTGTAGGTTCTTAAGACAAAAATATAAACCTTAAACTTCAGCAAGTACAGAACACATTCTAGTGTAAGCCGAAAAGCAATGTACAGCCTCAGTATCCACCAAGGATGCATTCCTGAAAAGTTTCTAACAGGATGGATAGCAAAGCAATTTTTCCCAGGAAAATTACAGTGAAATACACACAGTTAAAATACATAAGGCAAGCAGCTGTGACACACAGAATGAAGGGATTTGCACAGGATCATCAGGATCACAAACTGGAAGAGAGACAAAGTTTCTGAATGTGTCAGTGCTCTGAAAGATCCCAGATGTATTCTCTGTAACATCATAGCTCAACCACTAGCTTGCTCTTCCATCCTTCATCACTAAGAACTTGTTTGATTTTATTCATCTAAGAAAAGTGACCACCTTGAAAAGAAATAGTTCCTGAAGAAAAACTCATGGGAATTTTTCCAGTAGAAAATTCCCTTAAGACATTCAGTCTCAAAGTGCTGGAAATCTGGTGGTGCTCTTCTTCAGAAAGCTAACACTGCCTCCAGCCGATAATTCTGTGATCCTGCTCATGGCTCTTTCCCAAACTATCCACACTGCTTCAATGCACCTAAAATACGTGTCTGGTGTTCTTTGCTACGTTAGCTATTATTGAAGAAACTTCTGCCATCCATTGAATTCAGCTACTTGACTGGCAACAGTTAGTGGAGCTTGGCAATAAATGTTCAGCAACAACAACTCCAAAAATCCCAGAAGTAACAGACATTGATCTGCTGCCATATAAATAGCTTTTTTTTTTGCTTTCTTGATCTTGTACAAATGATTGTTCCTCAAAAAGGGACCCTATCCTCCTCTGTACCAAACAAATGTTCTCTTAATGGAGAAGTAGCGTGTTTAACAATTCTCAGTTATGATTTAAGAAGAGTCTATTTCCAGTTTCAATGCTCATCTATTTAGTAGTTGCATTTTCCCCTCAGCTTCCTTAGCTTTTGCATCTTTATGAATCTAAATCATACAGAGATTTTAAAATATATTATAAACAAATCTTGTGGTCATTACATACAGAATATTGTATTTATGAAAAGTGAACAGGACATGAGACAAAAAAATGAAAAGGAAATGCTCCTTTTTAAATGATTCTATTAGCTTAGGTTTAAGCATTTCCCTTGGATTAATTTCAGCTTGTTTTTTATCTAAGAAAGCTTACACAAATATGTTGAAGACTACTGTGTATGAAGGGTACTGTGTTAAAGCTCTGGTATATGCACATATATATGCATATCCATATATATATATATGGATATACATGTATATATATGTATATACCAGAGCTTTAACAATAACAAAAACCAGCATCACAGATATGAAGCACATACTAAAAAAAAAACCACTTCAAGGACTTTGAATATGGGAAAGTCCAACAGAAACCCACATGCAAAGGGATGATAGTATCTGCTTTTGGCAACTCTGCAGAATCATCCTAGAAGGTAAAGAGTAAGGATATAGCATAAAGAAGAAAAAAAAATGTCACTCTGTGGAACAATAATGAACTTGGCTTCCCCTCATGACCTGGGGATGTAACAGACTACATGCCTCAGCAGTGGCTGCTGTGAGGTGGGTGTCTAATGAGAGCACCAGATTACTGCTTAGAGAAGAGTTAAACCTCACATTTTGAGTGGCTGCAACTACACAAAGACTTTGTTTACTGAGACGCCTGTGCCTGCCATCTAGTCTGTTTACAATCTACAGGCAGCAATGTATGCACGTCATATACTAATTTTTGTAATGACAAAGGAAGAGGAATCAAGGGTTAACAATAAAAAAATAGAGACAGAAAAGCAGAATTAATTTCCAAGTTCTCAGGTATTGCAGGATTATGTGCCTTGCTCTAATTATGTTCCTACAAAAAGCAATTGCCAGGGAATGGTGCAATTCTCAGAAAGATTACAAGCAGTGTTTCAATCCCAAAGTCAACTAGAAGAAATGCTACATCTAACATTGATTTGAAAAGCCAGCTTCTCTTGCAAGAAAAGCTCTTAATACCCAAGGATCACATATGTTAATTACCTACTAACTATTTAGATGATACTTTAACATCTTACCCACAGGCATCTTAGCTTTTCCTGGACATCTTTAACCCAACTGTGATCTGCTTAAACTTTGTATTATGGAAATAAGAGGGCACAGCAACACCTTTAATATGAGGCTATTAAGTTACAAAGAATAAGCAGGTGGTCTTAAAAATGCAAACTGATTTTAAAGTATTAACAAATTAAACAGATATCCACAGAAATGTCCTTTAACTACTCCGATGTAATACTAAAGTAAAAAATTATCATTAATATTCTATGAACCTGAAAGCTGAAACAGTAAGAGTTATGGAGACATTGAAAAGAAATACTCTCAACACTTCCAGTAAGGTATTCTATCTCCTCTGACTTGCTCTCTGCTCACTTGTTTGCAATCACAACTTTTCCCTCCTGCCTAAAGCAACAATTAAAAGACAGTTGCTGTGGCTGATGCAGTAGGATGAACTTCCACTCGACCCAGACAGAATCAACTACTGCACTACCAACAATCCAGGGAAAGGATCCCAGTCAAATTTGAAGATCCAGGCTTCTGCTGCCACAAGTCAGGAAAGGGAAATGCTGGGGTTGAATGTGTCTCCTTGGCAGAGTACAAGAGTAATAATATGGGCAACACTCAACACCTGCACAGTTATTGCCAACTCTGCGCCAAGCTGGGACAGTTCACCACCAGAACAAGTAGATGCATGAAGATGTGGCAAATTCAGGACAATTATTAAATGCTTATTCATCCTTCTAATTATTTACTGTGAATTCCCAGCAATACTGAAGATATAAAAAGGAGCATTTTAAAAACTGCTTCAGTAATTCTACACAGGCCAAAGTAGTATAATTTAAAAAAAACACTCCTATATTATCTGCAGTCCAAAGCAACACAGAGAAAGTCGTAACATCATCAAGTAGTAACAAGAACACTGCCTTTGAAGAGAAAAAAACTCTGACAAATCTGTTTGATTCAATTCCAAAAACAGTTCAAATGAATCACTGAAATGACACACAGCGATGGGCATTTTCAAGATGACATCATGAATGGCCCAGCTCTGACTGCGCCATGCAATTTACTCTAAGGAAAGAGACAATTATCCAAATCTGTCTAAGCACCTGACATTTCTGTGTGAGTGAAGAATCCAAATTAGTCAAACAAAAGCAAAAGAAAAGAGTGTATTTTCCTGATTTGGCAAAATCTTTTTCTCTACAGCCAGATACTGATAAAAAATTTTCAGATAAGCATGTCTGAATAAAGAAGGGGAAACTACAAAGACTTCAAAAATTCAGGCATATTTCCTGTTTATCTTTCTACTGTTATTATGCATATTTTGAATTAAAATCTAAATTTCACATTCTTCTGACACTGCAAGCCTTAGAGAAAATATTATTTTATCAGAACAACTGTCACTATCCCGTTTTCTTACAAGATAAATTTCAGGATACTCCATACTAGGAGTGAACTTCTATGTTTGAGAGCAAGGTCTGTTGAAAGGGCACGTTCAGAAAATGCCAGGATTTCACAGAATTTCACTTCCAGCAATTTCACTGGCTGTTACATTGTTCAGGCCCTCATTCTTAATGGCTGTTCATTTGAAAAACAATCTTTGTAAACAGGGCAAATAGCTGAGGAATTACTTAGCTGACACACCTTTTCTATACTACAGAAAGAAGAGCAGCCCAGATTTCATATTTTACACAAATAAAATATTTCCAGTAAATCTTCTGTCAAAATCCCAGAGAAATAAAAAGACAGAGAACTTTATGTCACTTGGTTTAAGCAGGAAATTGCTATTCAAAATTAAACATGCCCATAGCCCTTATCTATAAGATGCTTCCAGTCAGCCAAGTGCATGCAACCATTTACACTGCAGACAGTAACACAGCCCCCTCTGGAAAAACCTACTGGTTGTCTACAGCAGAAGGAACCCAGTTTGAAGCAGTCAACTTTACAAAAAATCTTAAACATTGCTAAATTTACTCAGTGTTTCCCTGAGAAAGGCCACAGTCAGAAGCTAAAAAGAACCTTTTGGGTGTATTATAAAAGTTAGAGGCTGCATACACAGAAGCAAAAGTGATTGGCAGAAACATTTTGTAGGGGAAGGAATCTTTTTGACAGGCAGAGTGAAACTGGGAAGAAATCATTTTACCATCTGTTCCTTCTATACTCAAGGAAAAAGACTGCACAACAGCTAGCCAAAGCCCTAAAATCTCCTTAACTGCTTGTGTCAAAAGGACCTAAGAGACAACCCAGAAATCTAGAGAAGTAATGAATTTACTAAATACAAACTAAAGCAATGAAGGCAGAATGCACACATTCTGCAGACAGAAGATTTGAAAACTACAGAAAACAAGAATATAAATAGTGCAAGTCTACTTCAACTTCTGTGGAATACAAATATCTGTCACATATTTTCAGAATATTGACTAGTTCATGATTAGAAAGGAAACTTATGCAGTTAATCTTTATATCAGGAAAAACAAAGATGCATTATGAAGTGTTTGATAAAACAATATCATAAAAATATTCTAGTTTTAAATATAATATTCTCCTTTTTATTGATAAAGAAAAGTAAAAATACCTTTTGTTCATTCAGCAGGTCTGTAATAGTTTGTGACATTTCATCCAAACTCTGTGCTGCCTTGACCAAGTTATGCAGAGCACGTACATGCTGGTGAAGAGGTTCAAAGTCACAAAGTATGGGAACCCTTAAAAACAGTACAAGATTACTTTTTCCACACTGTTAGTTTAATATGCCATTCTATTAAATTGAGTGTATATTTCAGTAACACTAAGCTTCCCTTTGTGTAAGGTTGGTAATTTCTTAATTTCATCTATTTGATATGGAAAAAAGTCTACTAAGACTCCCTGGTATTTTTCTTTAAAATTAAAAGCTTGGGCACTTTTAAGGAGTCTGTAACAATAAACACAGTGATGAGCAAGTAATTCCAGTCTTTCCTCCCAAGGAAAGCATTTGCCAGTAGTACCTAGAGTTCCAATGACAGTAACAGAAGTGACTGGATCTCTAATTCAAGCACTTGTGTTTGCAAACGACTATATTTTGTCTCCAGTTGGATTCTCTCCAATCGTTCTTCAAAGGAAGAGGAAGTTAATTCTCTACTATTTTATTTTCATGATAGGTAACCTAAATGAAACAACTAATTAATGTGTCACGATCACATTTCAAGTGTTGCAAGATAAGCTGAAAACAGAGTTCATTTAGACTAACAATATAGTAAAAGCAGATTACAATGTAGTAAAAACAGATTACGCTTCAATGTATTCTGCATTGTCTATTCAATATACAGGGCAATTGGCAACAAGTGTATTTTTGCAGAATTAAGATTTCAATAATTGCTCAAACAATTTCAGAAGACTGAAGCTCTATCAGTAAATCAAAACATTTTAATTATGCAGCTGAGAGGTTCAGTGCTGACAGAAAAGGACTTTGTGCTGGGTCTCAGTTTTGCTTATTGCTTGCTCTTTACATGGTAAATGAAAACACCAAATAAAGTAACATTTGCTCTCCAGTTTCTTCTGAAGATCAGCATCTACCCAAGGTGTGTGACAGCTTTTGTCCACTCGAGTTGCAAGTTCACCACTATCCTCTGTATTTCTCACCAAATGCAACCCTGAGCCCAGAAACCAGGAGAATGACATAATCCCACCTCTATTGCCATCAAGTGGAAAGCTATGTCACTACAATTCAAACCAACCAAAACATCTTAAGTCAATGATTGGTTTTCTGACAATAGCAGGGCAAAAGTTTTCCTTAACTCAGTATAAGTTTCCAGGAAGGTTGTAGAATTCTCACAAATTAAAAAACCAGAAAAACATTTAGGAATAAGATCCTATAGTTGCACTTTTTTCCCCCACAAAACTGATGGGGAGCAAGCCAAGGAGCAGAATGAGAAATTACAAGGGTACATCAGTTATAAAATGACCTATTGAAAATCCACTGTCAAGCTGACTAAGCTCACTACACTCATTAACTCCACCAACACCACCATAAAGATAGTCAGGAATTCTGATCAAAAAGAATGCCAGTCCAAAATACAGGTGAAATAAAGCAGTGAATTCAGCTCCTGCCTTATGCACCAGTAACAAGTATTAGGCTGACACTGCTGGTGAACCTGACAGATGGCAGTGAAACATCCTCCTCATGCATTTACCTTTGTAAATGCAATCCCAGCTTTGTGAGACTTTGGCCCTGGGCTTAAAAAAAAAAAAACAAAAAACTAAAAAGAGGAATCAGAGCAAATCTTCAAATCTCTAATTGCAGATCTCTTTTAGGAGGAGGATGATGATATATACAACTGTGGTCATACTGATAGATCTCCTGCACAGAATCTTATATAGAACTTGCTACTGCCCATTTCTGGCCCACTATCTTGGTTGGCATTTCTCCACCTTGACTGCTCTGAGTTTGGAAGTTCACACTAACAGCCATCTTTTTCACAAAGATATCTCCAAGATCTAGATAAGGAACTAATCCTGTAAATTGCTTGTGAGACAAACCAGTAGCTTTCCTGTCTACGTATGCAGGTTGGCATTGCTGGGAAGTAAGAAACATAGAATTAGAGCTTCTATCAAAACGATGGATTTCCATAGACAGCAGAGGCACTTAAGAGAATGGACTTTTCAGCAAAATCAGTTTAATAAAATCAGAGAACAAGTAATAATTGAATATAGGAGATCTCTAAGATCTCATGCTGAGCTCAAGACATTTATTTTATTTCCTCCAAAATACCACACAAGAAAGAGGAAAAAAGAATCAAATCTCATTCAGATCTGACAAAATATAGTTACGAGTGTATTTCAGTTTAAATCTGATGGCAATTTTTTTTGCTTTTTAGGTGCGAGGCAGATCAAAATAACACCCAAAAATCCTTTACATCTCAATACAGAATAGATACGTCCATATCATCAGAGCTTGAATACATATGTATCTGCTTTAAGTCAGTGAAGATCATTGCTTAAGAATGGTAAGAGATCAGAAAATATCCTTGTTTGTTCTTTACAGAAAATGACCTAAGGGGGTGGAAAACTGATGGGGGTGGGATCCCTGGGCATGCTATTTCCATAACACACAAAGAGTGAAAAGGTGCCTTACCTGAGTAATGGCTGTACTTCTGAAGGACAGAAAGACTGCAAAAACTGCAAGTCACTCAACGAGATATCTGGAAGCTCACTGTCGAATTTGCGAGGTTTTCGTGTCTGTAAAGATAATTAATTTACACATTGCTGTAAAGTATCAGATTACTAAAGAAGGATTAAAAAGAGCTTAATAAATAACACAGAAAAGTTAGCAGTAAACTGATCTCTTATTCAAAAAATTTTTAATTTTTTAGGAAACCACGTCTGGTCCTGTGCCCCCAAAAAAAACCACTTACATTTGTAATAATTAACTATCCTTAGTGCTTGGGCAGCAGCAGAACAGAGTACTCCAGGGAAGGGACCTACAATGGAGCAAGTCTAGTCCAACTTCCTCCCTGTTATCAAGCTTCATAAACATTATGGATGTGTTTAGAAGTTAAGGGATAAGAAATGGCATTGAAGCTTTATTTATTGTGCTGCTACACATACAAATATCAATTCAGTTCAGTATTTGAAACATTGATATGAGTAGCATTCTTATTTTCCAAGTATCCTTTAAATTAAAAAAAAAAGGTGAAAAGGAGAAGCAGAAAACGTTAAAAAGAAAGTGAGATGGCAACATTAGAATGAGGAGGTTAGCTTACTTCAGTTAACCAAACTTTATGAACTCAAAGTTAACAGGCAATGCTTAATTACAATGCCCTCATGTTATCAGCCAATTAAGAGACAAAAATGCTTTTCCACTCATCCAGTGATTACATGGAAACCTTTTACTTGCTTTCACCATCCAATTAATTTTATTGCTCTATTATTCACAAGACAATTAGATGCTCAAATTATTCCTCCTGACTCCTTTTTCACTGACAATTAAGAGTAATTTTTTTTCAATAACACTGATTGAAAAAGGACTGCTAAAAAGGAGAATTGACATTTCCTCTCCCACTGCACTGCAAGTCATAAACCAATGTTAATATAGGTCACTTGAAATGGTAGAAAACACTAGCTCCCAGCTTTTTCATCTGTGTCACAGCAATGCTAAAGGCATATAGCTTCAATGAATTAAGCCCAGGTTTTTAATTTATGAAACTATATAGAAATTAAATAAACCCAAAGATATGAGTACATACACAAAAGGATGGAGGCCAGGAGTCAAGTCCTCTAAACAAACGATTTCTTAGAAAAGACTTCCCTGAAGAAAAAATCCAAACAAACAACTTATTTAAAGGAAGAAATGCAACATCTCAAGAGAAATCAACTGAAGTTACTGCAGTTTAATAGCTGAAGTACATTTGGAAGCATTATTGCTTATATTGATGACTACATAAAATTGCAAATCACCACAGAACATCAGGCAAAACCCACCATTCAAGCAGAACTCCCTTCACGGCAGCATCTTTTTGCTTAATGTTTACAGGCAAAAGCCTCAACTTATTTTTGAAATTTTCACTGTAATCTTCCTCATCTCCATTCCAAAAAAATTTGATAAACTTTCACTCAGTCTTCTTATTTTAGCTGTCCATTCAGAACATAAGTTGCAGACTTCGCAGAAAAAGTAATCAAAAATCTTTTAGTAGCATCTTTATTTTTAATTACTTTTTTAAAATTTCTGGTGAAGTTTTAAAAGCATGGGTCTTAGTACTTGGATTTTGCTGGAGTAGGAAGTCATAACAGTACCCAAATATTCAGTAATGGTTTTAGAAGTGTTATTTGAAAGAACAATAAAGCTCACAAGGCATGCTTAAGCATAAACCACATTTTAATGTGATAATGAGAAATCATATATTTTAAAATCATTAATCACAACTTTCACATTATTTTGGATAATTGATATGAAATAGTTAATTGATCTGATTAAATCAATTATAAATATAGTTATATACATATATAATTTAAAAATATTTTCTTTGTAATAGAACCAGCATGCACTTCCTATTTAAGTAAAAGAAAATTTTCTGGTATTGAAATTAGAAGATGATGAAAATTTTTTTAATTACAAAGACAAGCAATATACTTTAACACAATTCGACTTCACAGAAGAGAAAGTACTTACTAAAGAGTTTACCAAAAGATTCCCTTTTTGCCTTTTCAGCTTCATACAGATGTTTCCCATCTTTTATCAAAGCACCTGCCCACTGTGAAAGGGCAAAATGTATCATTAGTTGTAACTTTATACGCTGATACAAAGGTTTGGTCTCAAAATTTTATTTACTTACCTCCCTGTAGTGTTTTATGAACATTTTTCTCCTCACAACCTCAACAACAGCTAAACAGTACATCTGAGGAACAGTGCTGAGAGCCTCTACAACTTTGACCCTTTCTAAGAGCTCTGTTACAAGACGAAGCAGTGCTTGTAGTTTCTCTCCATCTTGGTCAGCATGAAGCATCACAAAACAACACCACCTACAAAAATAGATTACACTTTAGAAGATCACACCTTAGCAATTTTTTTTTCCATTTAAATTAGATTAGCATCATGTCTGATGTTGAAATCAACAATGACATCATTTCACATGGGACAACAGGCTACCTGAAAGCACCAAGCTATTCAGAATTCAGTGGTCACCCAGCAGTTTCCTATTAATTTCTCACAATAGAATATTAACATCAGTGATCAAAAATGAACACCTACCACCACCATTTCAGTTAAGACATTGCTTTTGACAAGTTCTTAGCATAAATAACCCTAGGAGTAATAACAATGCAACTTTCTCCAGCAGAATTTTAAAAAGCTGATATATCCTGAGCAAGAAAAGGACAAGTTTTGTTTATAAAATACTTATTGAAAAGCTTTAGCAAGAGGTATTAAAGCTTGGAATGCTGTCAAAGAAGTAAGAACACAACACTGTTTAGGAAGTTCACACAATGCACTCATGCACTACAAGCAAACACCCCCTTTAACAAATTCTCTCATCTTGTAACCACATCTTCAATTTCCGTAATCATACAATCAATAGACAAATTTCAAGCACAGACACCAATATAATTAAACCACAGGATAACTACTGAGGTGGTGATGAACTGGTGTGCTTGAGGAAAAACATGACAGCAACTTCACCCACAAGTAATGAAAAACATATAAAATTGCTTTTATTGACAAAAGTGAAGTAAAAGTGAAACAACAAATACAAACAAGTTAACATCAAGCAATCAGGAATATATACTAACAGAGAGAAATTATGAATATATACAGAGACATTACAAGATAAACACTCTTGACATTTTCGTAGTAATGATTTCCTTAAGACACACATTCCTTAGACAGCCTCGCTGCAAGGGGAAGTAATATAAAGTTGAAAAGTTAACTTACTTCAGTCTGACTTGCAGATTATTTGCAAGCTCCTGTTTGGCAGTGGTACATTTCTGTTTAATATCTAACAGTTTTCTATGATTAGTTAACATAATCATCAGTTGATTTGCATGACTCAAACACAGATCAGGCAGCACAGAAGGATCTTTCAAGTTCTCAGCTCTCTTCTGATTAGCCAAAAATCCCTAGAGGAAGAGAGACATTTGTTAAACAAGTTTTGTGACAATCAAAAGGCATGAAAGTGATACATCTTCAAGAATGCAAGAATTTTAACAAACTTACTGTAACCATTTCAAAGTATAACAGAATGATACATGAAGAAAGCGTATCAAAGTTGCTTTCTTTCCATTCTGTAGTCCAGTCCAAAACTATCTTGTTCCATATTTCACTCCCAAATAGTTACCAACACAACCCTAATAGAACATTACACAATTAACCAACACCTGTCAAAGACCACAAAACTTAATGAAGCAGAAACATAATTACTAGGATGGGGGGGATCAACCATCATTCTAACTTCTGCTAACAACCATCTTCTCAACTTCTGGCATTTGCAAGATTTAACATCAACTTAAAGCATGTTCAATACTACTGTGGGCTAAAGAATTTATATTTCTTGCATAAAGAAATCCACACATGAAACTAAGTCTTCTCAAGAGTCAAGATCAAGAGCCATACATCCTATTTGCATGCAGAATGCACCCTTGCTTCATAAGTAAATGAAGAGACAATTTATAAAAAGCAATGAATGATAAGGATGAAGATTTTAAAGTTTAAGTCTCTGCCAAGTCTTGAAAAGGTACAAATTCTAAATTTACAGTAGCATTTAAACAAGGTGACAAATTCTCTTTCCAGCTGACTGCTAGGCTTCTCACTCCAAAGTGGGATTTGCAAACTTGAGGTAGGCTCTTCATCCAAGTGAAGAAGGAAAAAATAACTAAAAGCACTACTCACAATATAATAAGGGCAACCAAGCACAAGGGTGGGAAGACTAGCTTAGCCATCATGCTAAATTCACTCAGGTTTAGCACTGGCCCACAATATAAACAACCCAAGACTGCGATTTAGCACAACTTGCTTCTAAATTTACTCACTGGATTTATCTGGAGACAGGCTCCATTTTTTAACAATGCTGCCAGACGTACAGGTTGCATCCACCTTCACAAATCAGACTAAAGAGGCAACAGGGAGCATGGTCCTACACAACTCTCAGCCCAGCACTGCCCTCCTCAAAAGGGGACTCTAACCCCCATCAAAATAGGGAGGCAAGATTGTTCATTTATTCCTACTAATAATATATTAGTGTGCAAGCAGGAATAAGAAACTCACGCCTTTTTTCAGAGTCCCAATTCCAAGTTCATGGTGAAAATTTGAACATCATCATGTATTGCCAAATAGACTTCCATTTACTTTCAGTAGCAAACAAAACATTAAAGGAAAATCCTAATTATCAATTTAACTGATGATCTTTACAGAAAGTGTATTTAATGAAATAACTTTCATATGATACTGGAGTGTTTGTTAAAAATAGAAGCTACATTAAAAATATATATTTTAAATATAAAATAGTCTTTAATTAAATTTCTTATAACTTAAAATGACATGGTCCAGTGAAGGCATACCATTTTTTTTCCTTACTACAATACAGATGATCAACCATTAACCTATTCCCTGATCCTGCATCACTGAGCAATAAATTACCAGGGATTCAGTACTTACCTTCAAAATTAAAATTGATCTACTAAGTCTTATTCCAAATCTCTAACTAAAGTTCTGATTTTCTAGCTGTAGCTTTAAACCATGTGAAAACAAGACAAGATGTAAAAACTGCCAATATTTAAATGTCAAATTATTATGAAATACCACCTTATTGACCAATCCCAGTGTGATATGTTGAAAACTATCTTGCATAAACACATGCAATTGCTTCATTGTAACTTTAACAGCATACACATATCAAAAACCTACCATCTTCCAGTGCTGCACACACAAGTGTGTATTACCTGAGCAAGTTCTTTTTGTTCGTTCACCAGTCTGCTGCAGCTTGCTATCATCTGGTCCAATGCATAGAGTCTATCCTCAAGACCTTTAATAGCCTTCATGTTCTGATTATCTAGTTTGGCGATAGTTTGGCGACATTCGGCCAGAAAGGGTTGGATGATCCTTGGATCAAGCTAAAAACAAGAAAGTTATTGGTAGTTGACACATTGAAAAGTGATGTAAGCTAAATGAGGTTTTTTAACCTCAATACTTTCCTTTTTTTTTTTTTTTTAATCTAATATATGACTACACCTATCATCTCTTTCAGAATTCTGAGTAAATGAGTCTGTGGATTCGATATCACAGCATGAATTTTTCTGAAGTATTCCAACCAGACCATCACAGCAATCCAGATTCTCATAAAGGGAGGGGACACCGTTTGAGAGGACAAAGGGAGGTGCAGGACGAAGCAGCACTTTATAGCTAAAGGACAGTCTGACCTGTGACAGAGTCCATATGGCTACAATCAAAACCAATCATTAATGTGACTCAATGGAAAGTGCAGAAGGGAGGGTTGTGAGAAAAAGCTGCAAGAACCATCAATCTTTTTCCATTAAGTGTTTTAATTGACTACTTAAAAAAGCAGATTATTTCTAAGCAACTGGAAAAGACCCCATGGAAAAACAGTATATTTGTCATACTTTTAGCTAGAGGTTTTTTCCCCTAAGAGAAACACATTTTAAAAGTTATTTCATAGTATTCCTTCAAAC
Organism: Hylia prasina; assembly: GCA_013397195.1. NCBI lineage: Eukaryota > Metazoa > Chordata > Aves > Passeriformes > Sylviidae > Hylia > Hylia prasina. Next base: position 469,433 of record VYXD01016597.1, on the reverse strand, counting down.
ATCATTATCCAGAAAAAAAGAGGTATTTGAAACATTAAGGTCTGCCAATGTCCACAGAGATTAAGGGTGACTCTTCAAGCTTCACTGAGCAGTAAATTAAAATAAGAATTCTAGAAATGACACAGCTAATTGCTATTTCTTACAAAGGTCAGAGTTCATTGTAAATCTGAAATGTATTAGTTAAGAACATAGTAAGAATCATGAGGTGATAGCAGAAGATGAATAAATTTGCCCAAATTTATCTAAAATCGTTATGGCATGCCATCTCTTACAAGAGAATCCAGTGAAAAGGATGCTGTTTGTGAGGTCACACTGGCTGTCACAGCACTGTCTTCTTTCAACACATAGGGTTTATGCCACTTACAGAGCACACAAATCAACCCCCGGCCTCAAAAAAAAGCATTTATGTGACTCAATAGTAACTTAAATGTATTTTCCCCTCAATCTATTTAACTAAGTTTTCACACATAGCACTTTATTCTGGAGACAACCTTTGGGTGGGGGTGGTAGAGAGGAATCTGGAGAGGAGAAACATTAATAATTAAGGAGCAACTATAAAGAATAGGTCTTCCACTCACTTCAAACAAAACAAAACCAAAAACAAATAAAACCCTCTAAAACAACAACAAAAAAACCACCAACCAAAAACTTAAGTACCAAAACTTGGTAATTAGCCCAGAACTCCTTAGAATAAACAATTAGTGCTGTAATTAATGTGACAAAATGCATCCAAATTCTCTGCAAACAAAGGTTAATTTTTCATATATGATGTCTTATGAATCTTGGTCTTTTCTGAAGTCACTTGTCCATCTGCAAGAAACAGTAACAGGAGTATTTAACCAGATTGATTTTATAGGATCAACTTCACTTCCATCCTATTCAGGATTACTCCCTAAGACATCCTGAATTAGTCCAGTGCAGCATCCAGAAGATTTTCTTAACAAACAAAATACTGAAGGACAAGATGGTGGATTTTTTCTCTTTTTACCTTCTTAAACCAATGGTGTTTTATCTCTTTTTACAAATAATGGCTATTCCTCTCATTCTTTTCTTACCTATTTCCTCCATCCAATGTTTTCATCCCATCTTTAACCTAACTTCATCTGTAGGATTCAGCTCTGCTTTCAGTGGCAGACAGTATTGCTCTTTTCATCTTTTAAAAGTATCTTCCATTTCTAGCCTCTTATTTAAGTGGCTACAACAGCACTTAACAGAAACATGTGGTTAGTTCCTCCTTACCCAGTGCTTTTACTGCAGCCAAGGTTTCTGTAATTAGAAGTGCCATTTTGTAGAAGCATCTAGAGGTTAGAACCATCAGAAACTTAGCAGCACTCAGTGCAACGCACCAGTTATGGCAAGACTACCAGTAGCAAATGTACAAAGCTTTTATTCTGGTGCTTTAAGCTTTCAAGAAAATCTTTCCTGAACTCAGTTTTTGAAATAAGAATTGCAATCACAAACCATTTGTATGGTACATATTTCCAAGAAGGAAAGGGCATGGGGGAGAATGCAGGCAAAACAATTTTTAAAAAGTTAGTCGCATTTTATTCTATTATTCTAATTCTTTTTATATTAATAATAAGTGTCACCTCAAATGAATATGAAAAGAAAAATTATGTTGCAAGGTATTTATTTAGGATTTTCTTTTCCTTTTCAGCTGCAGGCCACTTCTGTTTTCAACTAATTCTAAATCAATGGTCAGCAAAGATTCAATCCTTTGCCTGTGTTGCTATCGAAACAGAGTAAATGAATGTCTTCTCAAGGAGAATCAGGAAAGCATTACTTCAAAGCTTTGGGGGTTTTTTTTGTGAACCAAAATGGATCAGGACTGATCAAGCACAACTGCTCTGGTGGTGGCCAGAATAATTTAACTGAAGCACTTTCCCTACCTGCCAATTTTGCTTATGCCAAGAATACAAAAAGAAACTGCATTTTTTGCAGGTTCAATCACAGTTTTTTCCCATAAAAACTGACTGCAGTTACAAAAGTAAAGGATACAAAAAGTTACAAAAGTAAAGGATTACAAAAGTCAAGTAAAGGATTTCTGCCTAATCTTAGATAAGACAAGGACGGAAGAGACAAGTAAAAGACAGAGCCTCTAAAATATGTGATATATGTCAGAGAAAACTACAGGCTGATCAAAATAGGAAAGGTATGTATTTGACCAAAGTATTCTTTGCATTTTTGTGTATTTTGGATCTCTGAATTTATTTGGAAGCAGTTGTTTAATGTCCATCTCTTCAAATACTGATTTTTAAAGCATAATACATTTGTGTTCTGTTAACATTACATAGAAATTCAATTTATTGTCTCACAAGCTTTCTAGTGGGTTCTGTTACTCTTGTTTTAAAATAGCAGAAAGTACCTTATAGTGTTACTGAATGAACAGGACAGAGGACCGTCTCAGACTTCAACCAATAGGAAGTCTTTTACACACAAAATCAATTCTTGTTTTTTGCTAAAGGAAAAAAAAATCTGTCATGTCCAATCTTTTCCTTAGTCTTTTCTGCACTACTAAAATTTTAGAAAGCCCTTAAAATTAAGCCAAATTCTCCAATTAGTTTTAAGACAGGACCAAAGTATCAATGTATAGAACTAACCACACCATGTTCCCTACAACAGATGGGGTTTAGAAATCACTGATTCAGTTCTCCAGCCCTACCTTACAGAGGAAATGAAGTATCAAAGACAATAGAAATGGTTTTCTTTGATCAGGTATGCTATGTTGTAATAGTATATCATATCTTTGCCAATAAGGCTAGACAATGTAAGAAATATTAGCTACAGTGAAAGCAAAGAGAGAAGGAAAATTATAGGCAAAAGAATTTTAAAAGGTTATAATGTTCACTGATTAAAATATTACTTTTGAAAGTAAAGTGAGCACTGTTGTATTCTTCCAGCAGCAAAAATACAAACTGACTGGGTCCTTCTGAGCACCTCTGTATCAGCTAATTAAGAATGCAGAGATACAGAATATAAATTTATCCAAATTAACCATAAAAAATTTTCCTATATTTTAATAAAGGCTTAACTATTTTGAACTCAACACTAACCTTGGTCCAGGAAAATCTTTATTTTTATTATAAATGTAGTTTTTATAAAAAAGCAAAGAAATAATAGTGTCACTTTGCTTAGATGCTATAAGAAGCTTTGGGCTTTCCAAAAGAAATGGCTATTTGAAAAATAATCAAGGTAACAAGCATACATAAAATTATACATCTTCCTAAAGATCAAATTGTTAATATTCAAACTCATAAAACACTTTCCCCACACTTATCCCTCCCCAGTCTCTGCTTTGGCTTTCATTCAGAAAGTTATCTGAGAAACAAGTTACAAAAAAGTTGAGTCAGCCACTTCAAAAACACCTGCACCTGGAAAAAAAAGCAGCAGCATTCAATGCAATGCAATTTGATTTTAAAATAAATTATTAACTTACCCTGCTCATGGAATCAAAACATTTTCTGACCAGGGATTCAACATCATTAGGTCTATCTTGAACATTTATCCAGTCTAACAAAGACACATTGAAGGAAGGCTGATCATCATCTTTCAATTCTACTGACATTTCATTGTCCTGGACAGTAGCATTTTGACCAGATTCCTTATCATCTTTTACATTTTCAGCATCTGTGCCTTCCAAAGCTGAATGTTCAACTGACTTGCAAAACGATGCTAACATTGATTTACTGTTCACTTTTGATACATCAGGATAAAGCACCAATTCAGCAGATTTCCCATCCTCAGTTTCTTCACTTTCTGCTCCTCCATATTCAGGTGAAGACTCCAGTCTTCCTAAACACTCCCTGTAACTATGTCTTGTTAGGCACTCCAGCAGTGGTATCTTGGCCATGATAGAAACAGCAGAACCCAAGCTTTTTTTAGAAAAGTGAAAAAAAAAAAAAAATCCATCAGCATCTAGAAGCCAACATGGCACAAAATCTTAGCTAAAAATCACCCACAATATGAACAGCTATTCATTTTAGAACTGAAGCAGATTTCAAAATTATTTTCCAGCTACCCTCTAAAACTTCTGTGTTGAATATCAACATCATGGAAGGACAGCTAAAGAAGTCAGAGTTTTTGCTCTCTTCCACTGCTGAATATGACATCTTCTACAATTCCAATATTATACTGAATGAAAAAAAGACAGTTTGATAAACTGAGAGACACCCACTTACTTCTTTGTTTAAACACACAACTGGGACTTTTGTTTCCTATCTGCACGGATATCAACACTTATTATCAGAGCTTTGAGTGTCCTCTGTCTAACTACTTTTGCAGAGTTTGAATAGTTTCTATTTGGGAAAAGCTAAAAAGCTCAACTTTTTTTTAAAACGATAAAACATATATTTATGGACAGTTTTTTTTAAAGGGTCCAATCTCCATTTATATTCTATTAAGCAAGGCACTCATAGAAATACCATAATACTACAGTGGCTACAAAAATGTAAAAGATCCTCTTTGAAGTTACACCCAGAGTTTGCAGAACACAAGTACAGACACACACACTATATATATATGCACACACATACCTGCCCCTTATCCCTTTCAATGGTATACAAATTCATTCAAAGTTTGTGCTGACTTCATACTTTCAACACAGACTGTAATTCTAAATATGAGTTCATGTTATTAAAAACAAATTAATTCAAAAGTGTAAATAGATATTTAAAAACGTTAATGTCTAAATTTGTTATCCAGCTTTTTGTAGTGCACATTCGGAAAGACTCCAGCTCTTAAGCAGATGTTCATTAACGAGCTTATCTTCCACATAACTCAATACAGGTTTCTTTGTGCTGACAAATTCAAGGAAAAATGTCAGTTAAAAAAAGTCACTAGCATAGAACAAAAAGAATGTTCTCCATGACACAGAATCAAATAAATACATGCTTGGTTAAGCAGAATATGCACCAGACATAAAACACTTTAAAAACTAAGCTTAAAATAGAGTAAATTTGGAGATTGAGAATGAATTTAATTGCAAACTTACTGTGTAAGCTTCAATTTGATATCATCTATGGACTGCAAATAGCTTGAATACACATTTTCAAACTTGAAAAGCAGCTTTTGGTAAGAGCATGTACAATCTTCCAAGTTGGCCATTATGGCAGCCCAGCCTTGATGCTGAAGATGTTCATCATGTACAAGACCTTCACAAAAGGAGCAAAGCTTCTTGGCAACCTCATACATTTCCTGAAAAAACAATCAACAAAATACAAATCAGGCTATTGTTGTAACTTTACTGAAGATATTAACATAAAAGTCTGAAATTTAGACAGCTAAAAAGTTGTACACCTGAAAACTTCATAGAAACAACACTTTTTAAAATTTAAGAATAAAGGAAGTTAATTAGATGACAAAAAAGTATGTACTATTTACTGAGAAGTATCTTCACAAGAGAGGTGTGAAAATTGTAGCTCCAAAACCACCTTATAAAATTAATTGAACACTTATAATATAAAATATTCAGGGCACACACACGAATAGTAACCCTTATACTGATAACAGGATAGAAAAAACTGGCAATTAAGGTTCAATAAGGAGAACACTTTTGACGAGCCAAGCAGAAGCTCAGAAGAAGACAATAAAATGCACAATAATCAGTCAGCAAAAAGCACAGGTGGATCAGGTGCAAGAAGAGATGCATGAGGAAACAATAGGGCGAATAATTTAAGTCTTTCATTGATTAATAAACCAGATGCAACATGACGAGCAGCAGTACAGTGTCCACAAAACCCTAAAACATACCCTGAAACCTGGTATCTACAAACTAATGTGCAAGTTTTTCTGTTCAAGTACTGGATGACACAGAGGCATTTTACTGCCATAAGAGTTTACCGCCCCACTTGGCAAAGTTAAGACAGATATCTACATACGGCAACTACCAGATCTTAATAAAAGTGTACTAACAGCAGTGCCTACTATAATCAATTCCAAAGTTTCAACTAGTAGGAAGAGAAACTATTTTAAGTTCAGAAATTTAAGAAAAAGGCTGTTCCCGTCAAAGGGCCTACTAAAACATCAAAAAAATAATAAAAAAGTCATACAATAAATCCTTCAGCTCAAAACATTACCAGTAACAGACTCCTTGGAAAATACTTTTCTGTGCACAGCTGCACTTTAAGTTTTAGTATATATCTAATCTACAAGAAAAAGGCCTTTTCACTTTATGGCAAGTTGAGCATGCTGTTAAACCAGGACCAAACACAACTCTGCTATGCTATCATACATGTGAGAAAACCATGCATGGAAAAATAAGTTATACAAAATATGGTGAGAAAGCAGTGTTAAAGGCCTAACATCTCCATATATTTCAGAATGCATTTGTTGCTGAACACTTGCTTAGCAGCACCCATGCACACTGAAAAAAAAATTAGGGACCAACAGTATTTACATTCTGAAATAAACCACAAGACTGTGCAGCATTTTAAACAAACATTTCACAATTCATATTGACAAAAGCAGGAAGTTATAATTATCCTCCCTGTTTCAGAAGTCCAACCCTTGTTTCAAGCAGCATGGCAAAATTCTACTGTCCTTCAAATCACTGATAGCTAAGCTATCAGCAGATAGCTTAGCACAATGAACATTCAAAATAGTTATATATTGAACTCCAATGAAATCCAAAGTTGTTATTACAAATTCCTATCATCGTGTAGTAAAGATGGTATTTGTCTTCTTGTTTTCTGAACTTTGGCAGCTTTCTGTGCATGTGAGAAAGATGACTTCTGGTTTCAAAAGAATGGTTATTTTAATTGCTGCAGGAACTTTTGCTTCCTAAGGAAAAAAAATCAACCAATTACACAACTGGAATGGTATCCACACAATGCTGAAATCTGCAGGTCATCTCCAGACTAACCCCAGTTTGGCTGTACAATTTAAATGTACATAAGCTGACTAATGCAATATTAATTTGAACATTGTTTTTAGTGTCTTAAATTCACTTTGTATACAAGTTATTCAAAGGCAAATTGCACAGCATATTAAAAAAAGCAGAATTACTGCTTCCTTAGTTATCATATTAAGAACCAAAAGAACAGGCTGTTTTAACATAAGATATACCAAGAAAGTATACCAAGAATATCAAGCTGAAAAGGTAACTGAATGTCTCTGCTGCATTCTAATGTACATCCTGGAAATGTCCACAAATATTTTACTTTCAACTCACAAAAATTATTATCTCTCAAAGTCAACCTTCCTCCAAATGAGGAGCCATACCACTCCAAACCACTATGAGCCATAGTTCCAGAACTGAGAGCACACACAAAAACATACATTAGTTTCAAGCAGTTTAAAACAACATAACCCACCTACAAAATCAAAACTAATCATAAAGTCTTTACATGCAGTTCCGCCAAATGAGTATCAACCAGAAAAGTAAAGACTGCACTCAGCTGTTTCTTTAAATGCCCTAAGTAGAGGTTCTTCTGTTTTCCTTTGGACAAACTCCCTTAGCACAGCACAGCTCAAATGTTTAACACATTAAAGTATGCACTAGGTTTCATACCATCAAACTTTCCACCCTGAGACATATTCTTAACTGGTGGGCAATGTTTGCTTTTTTAGCTAGATCTATTTATTGCATTCACAACAGAAGTCAAAAGTTACAAGATAGAGCTGCCCTATGAAGCTTTATTATATGTCACTTTTGATACTCCTTTCAGAACCCAAGTGTTTCCAATTTAAGATTTTAGTTTTAACAAGCTTGTTGCCTCAGCAAAACACTTTCAAACACAAAACAGAAGTTACAAGGAAAAAAAATGCTCACAATGGGGATCCCTCCTTACACAACTGAAAACCAGTACTGACACTCTGTATCTAAGAGTCTAACCTGTGGCAATTTACTCAAATTTAAACAAACCAGGAGCTCCTATCCCAGCAGTCTGGCTCCTAGAAAATCAAAGGCGAACAGTATTTCCCAGGGTAGCAAATTAATTATTTGTTAATTTTTCAGAAACCTTGTAACAGAAGGACATTCTAATAAGTGTCAGAATCTCTCATATAAATAGATACATGCCCAAAAACCATTATATAAAAATACCCCAACACCATCTAAGCATTCAGCCAGGAATTCATTGTGCAGCTTCTTAATGTATACAAAGGAGATATGGATATTAAAATAAAAATCCCTTTAGGAACGCTATCATATCTATTGCTCATAAATCACCTCAATCATAAGTATTGAGAGATACTACGTCTCTCACAGATGAAAGATTTTTTTTCTGAGCTAACTCTGAGATCAAAATTCATTAGCTAAGTTTCTTTCAAGTAACGTGTTTTCAAAGTTACCCACATGCTAATAGACTAGAAATCAGATTGCACAAATGAACAGACACGTTTCAGGGCACATATGCAAGGTATCACAACAATTTCCCATATTATCATCCTCTCAAAGTTATTTTTTACATGTGCCAAGGAAATTCTGTCTAGGTGGTGGGAGGCAAACAGGAGAATTCTGTCAGCATGGATGAACCTGAATGCAATTAGAGTCCACAGAAACACAGTACTGCTTTTGATGCTGCTTTCTTAAGCCATATCAGGAAATAAGCTCATTACATTGAAATAGTAAAGAATAGTACTCTGAATTCAGGAGGTTCCAAACAGATGTTTGGACCTTGTAACGAAGGTCAAACCACATGTAGTCACTATTTGTCCACATGCCAGAACTCCTTAAGTCTCAAGACTATACTAAGCAGATACTAGTGCATACAACAAGAACACTACGTTAAACCAATATTTTCTTTGTTTTGTTTTAGCCAATCCTGTTTTCAAAATGTGAAAACACACAGCAGGAAAACAAAACAGAGAAGTTGTTTTGCTTCCTTTGGGGTATCTATGTTTATATAAGGTATAACTTTAACTATTTTCTTTAAAGTTATGAAATTAAAAGCTGCACAAATGCACCTTTCTTATCTTGCCATCACTTCTGAAATAAACCTTTGGGTGATGTGGCTTGTTCTTCCTACCTGCTGTCTACCTCCACAGACAACATTTTTGTGAGAGACTCAAGCTACTTTAGAAGGATCTAGACCCATTTATTTAACTGTATGGCTCTATGCAAGAAAGAATTAAGCAGCTCTCTGCTAAATGAATAAAGTCTAAAAACTGAATTATATCAGGCACAGAAGTAGAGGCCTGCAATCCAACATATGTTTTAATGCTTCTTAGTAAGGCTGCCAGCTCCAGCACAGAAAATGAAGCCTGCCTAACAACAGGCTTGCTTTTGTCATTGACTATTCACAGACGCACTCAAGTCTTACTGGCAGACACCCAATGGTTCACAGAGCACAAAAGTTAACTTCAGTTGCCTTGTAGGGCCACATTCATCCTACAGGGCTACAGCTGCGTATCTGGAACACCAACCTCACTGCACCACTGGAATGAGGACCTAAAAGAGCACCAATACCAGAACATGAGTACCGAACCCCAGACGAATCCCCACGTGCCGTTATGTTGAGGAGTAAATAATGACATCTTCACTACTCAATTTTTCAAGAAATCCACAGAGCCAACAGAATGCATTTAATCTTTGGCTGGGTTTTGTCACAGAATGATTAGTTAAATTATTTCCTTTGAGAATTGCAACTTAAATTCAGATGATTCTTCTGATTATAATGAATTCTGTTTTCTAGGTTTCAACCAAAAATCGGTAGAAGCAACAAAAGTATGTTTTATTTAAAGCAGAAATTAACCGGTGAATTATTCAGGATCAATTTCAAGACTGTCTCTGCATCCTACTGTAATTAATAATTCTGCTCATCTGAATGAGCAATATCTGACAAAGGTCTTTTTGTCTTAAGTGGTCTTTGGACTTACCTCTAAAGAACAAAGTTCTCAGGAAATGCAGGGTTCTTTCCATTCTCTAAAACCCTGTGGTAGAAGGAAATAAGTCATCAAAGTCCTCTATTGCCATGTGTCTGAAACCCTGTAAAAGGGACTCCTTACAGGTTTCAATCACCATAAAAATCAACCTCAGACCAATAAAAAATGATCCTTAAAAGTAAAATTCCACAAACTCATACATTCAGATAAATGCAGATAAATGCTTTCACAACCAGGAACTGTAACCTTGTTAACCAAAATTAGTAACCAAGACCATTATCTCTAATACATACACAGCTATAACATCAGTGAACCTATTAGATTAAGATACACTTCAAGATTTCCGTTTTTAAAGCCTGTAATTGGAGCAGTTAACTTCACTGTGAGGGAAACTGATATTTCATGGTTTTCACGGACTGATATTTCTTCTTCTTTCAGTAGACAGCTGATTATTCCCTTCTTCTTTAATATTGGTTATTTTTGGCGACCACATCCTTTGGATATCTGTCCACACAGTCCACTTATTTCCTACTCAGAAAGCACTCATTTTACCAGCATAGCACAGAAAAAGTTATTTTGTAAATCACAGATTAATAACTTTCTTCAGTATTGCTTTCACTAGTTCTCACTGATATTATAAGAAGGTTTGAAGAAGTCAAGTGACAGAATTTACTATCAAAAAACACTCTTGAGAAGTGACAGAAGCCACCAGTACAAAGCAAGTGTTAACTCTACTAGCTTGATTCCAAGTCACCCAACTTTTTTCCTTCTAATCAATTTTTTAAAAGCTTGATCTAAAGGTTTGGTTACAAAGATTAGGAAAAATAAAACCTAGAGTAGCATTTAGAAAGATATACCTTAAAGTAAATCTTTCATTATACCACAGGATAAACTAAAACCCATTTTACCTCACCCTTCTCAATTACTTTAGAACACTGAGACTGCTCACTAATCTGAGTTACAGAGAAATCTGGACTTCTGAGGAGGAGCCAGAAGTGTGTCTGACTATTAGACAAAGAAGTTAGCCAAAATTAATTTGGCCACAAAATTATTTCAAACACTACACACCTTGAAGAACATTAATATTTTGAAGTAATTCTTTCCAGAAAGTCTCAAAGCAACTTTCTAGCAGAAACGAACATTTCTCTAAACAGTAGATCCACAGCTTTCAGGAAGCATGACTCTACTTCTTGGCTTAAATATCTGAAGTGTTTGAAACTAAACTGAGAATGATTTATGCCTATGTACTATGGCTACAGCTGCGGTTTTACACAACCAAATGAAATGACCACACAGTTTCTCATCCTCATTTCCACTTCTCAAAGAAGAACTGACAGGAATTGACAGTTTGATCATGACAGCAGCAGCCTCCCATGAAACGTGGAACATACCCAACCACAAAAAGTTCAATATCCTTCTCAGACAAATGACATGGGAACTTCAGTTAGATCACTAAAAAAAAACACCCCCCAAAAAAAAAAAACAAACAAAAAAAACCCCACAAAACCAAAAAAATAACCCACAACCAAAAAACCTTTTCCTAAAGGCTGAGCTACCAGAAATTATTTTAAGCAGTGGTGTTAGAAGACCACAAGATTGACACAACACAGCCTATTGCACAACGTACTGTGTAGAGAACAGCTTGTCTTTTCAGCTGGTGTGCACCTCATTGTCCACATACTGCAGCTCAAGGCAAGAACTGCTCAACTGCAAGAAAGGTGGGAGACCAGGCTAGTTGTAAAAAAGGCAGCCCAGAATCTTTCAGGCAGAGACATCTCAAACAAAAGTTTTTAGCCCAGGAGAAATCAAAATGCCAAGACATAAAATCAAAACAGGCTTAGAAAGTTGATTTAACTGAGCTTTTTAAAAAATCATATAAATAAAGACATCATATCACAAATGACAAAACCCATGGCAAGAATTTCAGTTTAAATGGTAAAGGAACAAGTTAAGGGAACAGATGTAGCTTCTTTAAAGCTACCTAATTTTTATGCTGTGAATTCTACATAATGAGATCACGAGTAGTGAACAGAAACTTAAGAAAATCTGTAATGGATGTTAAAATCATGAAAACAGAAAAAAACAGAAAATGGATGTATCTTGATATGACAAACACAGTACCATGGAAAACCAAATGCAAGTTCCCCATAGGAATAATTTTTGGTTAGGAGCTATGAAATCTAAAAAAAGGCTACATGTAACTCAAATAAATTAGTGTTAATTGGGGGGGGAAATGGTTGCTTTTACATATATCTATAACCTACATATATATATGCAACGGGCCATAAGAATGCCAGGACATCCATTATGAACTAAAATATGACTTCCAGTTATGCCTGAGCAGTAATAACAGATTATGAAAAAAAAAAGCAGAAAGCAAAAGCACAATTTGAGTCAATTGGTCAATTTGAGTAATGGTCAATTATAGACATAGAAAAAATGAAGATTCATTTTTATGAATCCATAATAGCATGGATTCATAAAAATACTTGTTAAAGGAGACATTTGAACTACTTTTATCGAGAGGAAAAAAAAATTAGAGGCCATATATCACTGCATGTTTGCAACTTCTTATCAAGTCTCATTTTAAAGATCATATCCTATAGGCCCTGGGCACAGCAGATACCAGATTAAACAGAAACAACTAGCCATCAAATATTCTCCCCTTCTTCTAATATTTATACACCACTGTTTCTTGTTGTTGACAAGAACAGGCAAGACTTTTTCATGAGCAATAATTTAGAATGCAACCTTTATTTTCCTACTACATACTACATTATCATCATGTATTAGCACCTGTATTAGTAGTAAATATTAATTAATTAAATTAATTAAAATGCTCTAAATTACAACAGGCAAAAACTTCATCATCAAGTACTGCCATTCTGCTTTCCTGGTAAATTAATAGAATTAATAATAAGAATTAATAATAAGACAAAGCTTGGATTTTTCATGTCTATTTTGCAGGAACTCTCCCAAAGTACCCTTAGTGTGGCTTTGGGTGCATCAATCACACAACCATAGAGGTTCAGAGCCTTTCTATCTCTCCCCAGATCTTAATCAATTTTGAGAAGGATTAATATCCCATGTGCCTTCTTCCTCCCAGGCAAGAGGCTTATGGTGAACCTTGGAGAAGATTAATACTCTAACCACAGTCCCAGTCCTCCCTCAGTTTCTTCTGAATTACTATTCAATATTTTTCAAGCAGGCAACATGAAAAACTACTTCAGTACAATACTGCAATACTTCTTTATACAGTTTTCACACCTTGGTACATCTAAAATTCACAACAGACTATTTACTAATTTTCTACGACATGTGACAGATTTGTCAGTCCCCTGACATCCCAGAGAAGTACTCAATTCAATTTCACAGCCTAACACAGAACCTATGGCTTTAGAACATTTAAAATCTTGCATAAAATTAACTGTGGATCTAAAGGTGAATCAGATTTAAGAATATTACTACCTATTTAATCTTTAAATGAATTTCCAAGTTTTTCATAAGAAAACAAATACCATCACCATCTATACTTTTTTTGTAAGAAAACAAATACCATCACCATATATACATAACCATTTTATAAGCAGGGAAGAACTGTCAAAAGTGGGGAACAAATAATAATCTTCCCAAAAATAAATCTGCAGGCTAAAAATAACACCTCCATTCTACTTAGATGCAAGCCTAAACACAATTCCCCCCCACAGCCCTGCTTCCCCCAATCCTGCAATACTAATAGGTGACACTAAGCATGGAAAGATTTATTTTCTCCTTGCAAATCACCTCACAATCACCCTCTCTATATAAACTATCCAGTCTGTAGCTAAGTATTAATACTATTATAGAGCTGCCACCAGAATGAGCCAGTAAACATCTAAATAACATATTTAAAGGCATAAACATGGCAATAAACTTGCATGCACTGCATATTAATACAATCTTCAGAATCAAAGGGGGAAGATTAGGTAGCACCAACAATTCTTTTCAAGTCTAAATAGGAGTATTTTTTATAAAACCTTGGAATAAAAAAACTAACTTCAGAGGGACTAAACATGTTCCATCATTTTATAGTAATTTTACCAAACTGAAAGCCAAATTAAGAACCTAAGAGCAGAAAATGGGGCACAGAATAGAGAAAGCAGATAAAACATCAGTGAGAAACATGAGAAGAGGTATTAACACCTTTCACTTGCATTACCCTCAACAAAACACAAACATTGTTACAATTACTACAGCCCCCCTTTCATATCAAATCAGTGGGTATTTAGAAGCTATCAGTCTTGCTCCCTTTACAACCTCCTCTTAATACTTCACAAAAATGGTTTTAAAGCACTTTCAGTTTTAGCTGATAAAACCAGAATCCTCACACTCTTCAGAGAGCACAATCAAAAACCTCCTACTCCTTAACTGAATTCACACTGATATCCACACTCCTCTATGACAGTCATATGACTCACAGATACCTAATAACTCAAGGTCCTATTTACAAAGTCAGCTCTAACTGTCAGCAGGTGGGGGAGAGAGAAAGAGTTTACTGGACTCAATTCTTGCCTTAAATCAGACAGTATGTCAAGGTCACATTATTTCACATAATTCAGAACTCTCCCCTCCTGACAGGCCAGGATGCCAAGGGGGAAACCAAAATCCCTGTTCTACATGCAACAGTTAACACTTTTCTCTAAATTCTGCTGTGTAGTATTAAACCCTCAGCCACTTCAAGTGCTAAATGTTCTTCTTGACTGCATTAAAGTTGTCACTGAAACTAAGAAATTTTATTACCAAGACAAAAAACATATCACTACTCATTTTGTGCGAAGTGCTCCACATAACTATTCTTCTGCTGCCAGCCACTGGAAGTTTCAATAATCTTTAGAGATATGAAAAATATTTAATCTAGTTAAATGTAAAATTTGTAAAGAAAATGAGATCAGTTTTTAATACATAAACATCATCAGTCCAGCTACTGAATGCATTGTGCCAGTGTCTTGATTATGCAGCTTGTTTTTACTGCATGCACACTTGGTATCTTACTGACCATGTTGCAGGGAGTGACTTTTCCCTATCGAATCAACACAGAAATAATCAAATTGGACTTCTGACCAGTTTGCAAGTAAATATATGCAAGAGGCAGTACTCAATAATTAGCAACCTGAATTTTGGGAAAAAGCTTAGTTTTATTGATTCCTCACCAGCTGCTTAGACATAAAACATGGAACAGAAGCTTGGAAAGATGCTTTCAAAATTACAGTGGTAATTTTCTACTTGACTTAACAATGTTTCCAAAGTTAGTTTTCTCATTTCAGGATGTGGCAGGCTGAGGACACTGAAAAAAAGGCAGTGCATTAAGGCAAGGTCCAAAGCAGCCTGATCACTTTTGTCTTGCAAATACCAGAAATGTACACATCCAAAAGGTGTCTTACACTACAGTTTTGAAAGAGGCTCTGAACATGCTGAAGAAGCAAGCACACTTCAAAACTTACCTTGAAACACTGAGACAAAGGCTCTGAAGAGCCTCATCATCACTAATACACCATTCTTACTGCCTTTTGAAGAAACTACTTCATATTTTACATCAAGCTTTCCCTCTGACATATTTTCCTTTGGTGTGCAAATCCAGTGACAATCTACTTACCACAGCAAGCTGTGTTCGTGATGCTACTGTATGAAACACGGCAGGCATCATAAGAGATTCTTCTACTTTCAATTCCATCTCATTCTCTGCTGAAAATGTGGTTTTGGGGATAGCTGGTGGACGTTCACACAAGATCATTTCTTTGTTGAATAAAAAAATTGGATTGGTGTCCTACACTCAAAAAGGAAACGAAACCAAACACTGAGTAAAGGCAACTTACTGTTGAATCATCAATTATTTCCTCATGTGGGTAGCATGTCTTGAGAACAATTTAAAATCTACACTTACAAGTTGAATACATAAACTCCTGTTTCTAAAATCAAAGAAACCCAGCAAACAACACACTATGGAAAAATATTTAAAAGTCCCTTAATAATTAATCATTTTCTTCCCCTATAAATGAAAGTTTAGACTAAGAATGCAGAATGCACTTACTGTTCCAGCACTGTAACTACACACTCTTCTGTCTGGTGCCATACACTCTCCTCCATTGACAACCAGTACTTGGTGCTGAATGGCAATCTTATACTTTGTTTGAATTGCATGTTTCAGATCAGCCACACTGAAAAAAAAAATGGGAAGAGAAGATGATGCTATCAGATTACTTATGTCTCTAATTTTACATATTTTTGTAAGAGACATAGGTGACTTGTCTGTGTCAAAACAGAACATGTTTAAAAGAAATATTTTTATTCTGCACAATGACATATTTCTAAGTTTTATAAGTGCTGTGATGTGTTGCATTCTGGATATACAGTTAATAAGCTATCAGCTAAAAGGAAACAGCCTCTGCATTGCTGATAAGTCACCAGCAATGTTTTTTCCAAGATCTGTTAGCAAGCTGAAATTCTGGATTAAGTCACACCAAGCACTGAGGATAACTGCTGTAAAAGTCATTGTTTTCCCTGAATTTATATTTTATGACCAAACATCTGACTTGCTAAAGTCCTAGAAGTCAAGACTATCCACACTTTATTACTAATAACATAACCACAATTCCACCTAAAAAACTCTGACTGATTCACTGTACACCAAGTACCATAAAGCACTTCACAGTATCAGGACATTTAACAATCGATACGTATACAACAAATAAATATAAACATCACAGACTTTAACACAGAAACAGTCTATCAGTAGACCATTTCTGGTTTTAACTCACCAGCTTCACAGACTTAATTCTAGCTGATGACATCTTAACATTACTGCATATTTCAGACTTTGCAAAGTTCTAGACTTTCTCATTAAGGCATTTGTAAACAGCAAAGTAAACAAGAATTTACTAATCTGATACAGTTACTGACCCCAGCTAACATAGCACACTGTGGCAGCACCTGTGCAAAGGTATAAAAAGGCTTCAGAGTATGAAGTAAATAATATAAGCATCAACAGTTTTGATATAACTGGCAGGAAATAAAGCAGTGTTACTGTTACTTGAAAAAGCTCATAAATGTCTCTTATTTAAAACAATCATGATTCAGCATGACATCATAAATTCACTACAAACCTCTCATGAGCACAAGCTTGCACTGGCTAGCTGTGTTATAGTAACCATTCACCTATCACCTCCATGGTCTTTAGGATGGTAACTTGGCCTGTCCATATACAAGGAGACAGGCGAAGAACCCAAGTTAGTTTCACTAGAAAGAGCAAGTCTATACATACAGATATACAGAATAAGCAGTTACACTGTTCAACTGAAGAGTCCTTGTGTGGTTGAGCTGTTGGAAAACTTTCTCAAAGAACAATTCAACTGAGCAAAAAGCGGGCCCATAACAAAGCATGGAAGCTTAGATGCTGCACCTCACTCATCCTGATTTAGAAATGTAATGTCTAAATGTATCAGCCAGCTTACAGGGGTGTGGGCCCAGCTGTAAATGACCTGGTAGAAACAGAATGGCTGAAACACTATTTCATGCTCAGTAGTGAACTATTTCAGGGCCTGACTGCCAGCTGGCATCAGAGAAGAGCACACAAAAACAGTCTGGAGAGTCTCTTTTCAGTCATGAAAATTACAAATAGGAATTGAGGAGAAAGGAAACAATGACTTAGAAAAAAAAATCCATGGTAGAAATATTTCTTGCCCAATTACTTGCAACACATTCATCACTGACAGAATATGAAGAGAGCAGGTGAGTTTGGCTCCTGCTACCCCCAAGGTGTCTTGCACATGAGAACAGCGAACAAGCATACAATATAAATGTTTCTAAAAAGCATCTATGCATTTGCAAGATGCTTTTAGTATGCAGTGGAAAAAAATAACCACAACACAAAGACTAAATTTGCAGGGACTTAACCATGATCCTCCGATTGTGATCAGGCTTGTTATGGGTTGAACACAGCTATTGGCTATTTTTTTTTTAACTAATAAGAAACAGGATTGCGACTTTTGAAATACCGTATAAAAAGCTGAGAAGGCGGGGCAGCC